>SNVD02005438.1:0-22888 GCA_013180625.2 Boswellia sacra
TTACCCCTTTGAGCCTCTGTAAACCTTTTTCTTTGTTAACTCACTAAAAGAGTTCCTAACCTTAATTGAATTTGTTCCAAACAGTTTATCCCTTACCTATGAGCATGTAAATCATTCGCAATTACATTTTGAGCTATGTTCTGGTTTTGGGAAGTTAGAGGAGGTTGGATGTGTCATGAGCAATGCAAGTGAGTTCTTTTATGTTTGAAAAAAAAAAGAAAAAAGAAAAAAAAGTCAATCTGTACTTATCGTCCACGTACTTACACATTGAGGACAATGTGTTGTTTAAGTGTGGGGGAGGGGAAGTGTAATAAAAAAAAAGAAAAAAAAGAAAAAAAAGAGAACAAAAGAAGAAGAATAAGATATCTATACCCTTAAGTGTTCTTAAAAAAAATGAAACAACAAAGTGTGGGGGTGTAGTTTTCTTTTGTTTTCTGCAAAAAAAAAAAAAAAGAAAGATTGAGTGTTCTAAATAAGTATGGGGGAGTAACCTGGTGAATTGAAATGTTGTGTTATAGGGTTGAGCTCTACATAATCTTGAATGATTTATGTGTTTGTGGGTGATTTGAGCCAAATTATTATCCTTTAGCATACCTTCACCCAAGCCAAACGTTACAAGCTTAATAAAGTCCTACTTGATCCTTGGTGTTGTGCATGTCTACATTAGTGGAGAGTGACTTGAAAAGCAGGCCTATGGAGTTCGTTTATACACACATCTTCACTATTAAATATGATTCATTTTTATGCATAAACTCATCCGGGTTACAAGTGATCAGGTGAGAATGGCTCTACACACACACACTTGAGGAATTGAAGTGAAGCGAAACTAATCTTTTGGATAAAATTCTTGATCAAGTGCATTATTTTGAAGTTTTCCTTGGGTTATAATTAAGTACAATCTTTGAGGCCTATTTCCAAGATGAAGCATTTGTGTGTTTTAAGTTTTTGTTGATTCTGTTTCGGTTTAGTTTTATTTATATTGTCGTAGTTGCTCGAGGACTAGCAAAGTCTAAGTGTGGGGAAATTTGATAAGTGTCTATTTATATATCATTTTCATATCAATTTGTCCATGTTTCTTTGCTATATTCCTTGGTATTTTTATGTTTTTGTGTGGTTTTGATGTTTGTAGGAGTTTTGGAGCAACTTGCACAAAAGTGGAGTAAAACCCTTCATTTTCACCTCTGCTAGTCAACCATCTTCTCGGATTTAATTGTATTGATATACAATGAACCCGATGACATGTTATATACCGTTGGAAAGCTCTCGAAGTCTATTTTCTGGAGAAATTTTCGGTTTATAAATCCATTCAGTGTACCAAAAGTTGTAATCAAAACAGTGTGAGATGTATAGAAATATAATTCCACAAGTCACTGTAGCATGTATAATACGGGGCACTGTAGCAAGTCACTGTAGCAGAGTATTTAAACACATTTTAGGGTTTTATTTTCATAACTTGAAGAGGGGAGAACGTGGTGGAGGCTGCAGCTCTGGAATTCTTTCATCTCTTGGAGTTCTTGAAGGAGAAAGGAAGCTTGGAAAGAGGAAGAACTACAATCCAAAGAGAATTACATCAAATTTGCTAAGTTTTTCCCTTCCCTTTCATTTTCTGGAATGTCTCCATGTTGTATTGTATTTACCACGTTCTTAAACATGTGTAACTGAATCTGAATTGGTTGAGGGTGATTTCAAAGCCCCTGATATGGTTTTTGTGAGTTGATTGTGCAAGAAGTTGTTATCCAATTCTCTAATTGAAGTTGCTTGTATTTTCCCATATCTAATGCTTATGATTGCTTGTTGATTGTATTTGGAATGGCCAACTGAATATAATCTGGTTGTTGTCTATTGCTAGAGTAGAAATCTTGATCCGTAATTGTCTTGAATTTCTAATCCTTAGTAGCAAAATTGTGATCAGAGATTGCAATTGGAGAATACAACCTAAGTTAAATAATCCGAGCTTGTGTGTTTATTGCTTAGATCAACCTATCTTTCTTATCGTAATGCATCCATTGAATTAAATTTAGAGAGCTTGTTCTAGGTTGTTTAATGGATAGAGATTAAATAAAGAGCCTGTTTTATTTAACAACAAAGTAAGGAAAGATTGGGATAACAGAGCTTGTTGTTATCTACGGTTGATAATTTCAATGGTGTAATTGGATGACAATTCTACAATTAATTCGCAAATCCATATCTTGTGGTAGAGAAGGATCCCTTAACCAGGTTTCTCTCATTGATTTTTCAATCTGTTTTAATTTGCATTGTGTTATTCTTTACTTGCATTAATATTTCATCAAGTTAATCAATCAACAAAACCCCCCTCATTTAGTTTATTGTTGCTTTCGAATAACAAATTCAATTAGAATCAATCCTCGTGGGAACGATATCTTACTCATCACTTTATTACTTGTGCGACTAGTATACTTGCTAGTTTCGAACGCATCAACTATGAAGAAAATGAGAGAGAAGAAAAGAAAATGGATGCAAGGTGAGCAACAGTTTTTAGGGAACTGAAAAACCGACTATAAAAGTCACGGAGTACCGTATCCGCCACTTGACCGAAAAACAAATTGCAAACACACAAATAAAATAAAAGCGCATAAAATAAAATAAGAACAAGCTAGAAATGATAGCAAAAATCAAGAATAAAAATGAAAATATGGCACAAACGGATAAAATTTGGTTAGTCATGAAAAAAGGCCAAAAGAGGAATCTCTTCGAAAGTAATTTACCACAGTCAAAAATATGCCATTGAGGTGGTACCTCTCTTTTTCCTTTATTTGTGAGAATGGAAGAGATTACTACTGATTAAGTTTGTTTGTCCTTGAGGCATGCATTCTTGAGTGTGGATGTTTCTTCCTGCCTTTTTTCAAAACATGGCTCCCAACTCTTAATCTCCTTCACCTGTATAAAATCAAGTAATGAGAATTCTTTAAAAGCAATGGGCACTAGTTGCATACTTGGTACAAATGAATTGATTAACTCGATTTCTGAAGGAGTTGAAAAATTCTCATTTTGGATATAGTCTTCTACATTAGTCTTAGTCCTATTAGCTTCCTCATGCCTGAAAAATTCATTAAGGTCAAAATTTTTGTTAAGTTCCTTTGCATGATGACATGAGGGCATAAATGAGGATTCGATCTCTTCCTTGTTAGGTGTAGGTTTATTAACCTCTTCCTTACCCTTTAAGATTGATTCATCATCTTTCTCATAAGGGTTAAGAATTTGTTCTTTATAAACCTTACCATCGTGAAGAGTACTTACCGAATCTTCGTCTAGATGTTGGCCCCTTGGATTACTCACATGTGGATTGAAGGAGTTTGGCTCTAGTTGAGATGGAGACTCACCTTTCTCATGAGTATTAAGTGCAAATGCAAGTATTTCAAGAGCATCATTCAAGTTTGCCATAGTTTGAGCAACTTGACTATTAAAAACCTCTTATTTTGCACTGAATGAATTCAATGTTTCTTCGAGATCCTCATAAGATGCATGATCATGAGATTTTTGAAAATTTTGATATGATTGAAAGGGAGGTTGATAAAATTGTGCATTATTATCATTCCGCCAATTAGAATTCAAGTGATTTTTCCATCCAAAATTCTGTGAGTAAAGATTAGGATTTGACCTTTGAAAAGTGTTGAAAACATTGGTTTGTTCATGGAGACTTTTCCTAAAGGTAGGCATAATTGGGCAATCATCCGTAGGATGATCACTAGAATTACAAGTGTGACAGACAATTTCTTGCATAGACCACATTTCTAAATCCTCGACTTTTCTAGCTAGGGATGCAAATTTAGCATGATGATCATGATTCTCCCTAATGTTATAAATGCCTCTACTAGATGTTCTTGGTACCTCATAGGTGCCAACATTGTTCCAATTTTGGGCATTTTTCGCTAGTAAGTCTGAGTAATCCATAGCTTCATCAGGGTCTTTGTTTTCAAATTGTCCATTACACATTAAATCTACCATGTGCCTAGCTTGATGTGTAAGACCTTTATAGAAAATTAAAACTAGTCTCCATGTTTCCAAACCATGGTGAGGACAAGTATTAAGCAAATCTTTATACCTATCCCAACATTGATAAAAGGTCTCTCATTGTTTTTGAGTGAAATTGATGATTTGCCTTTTGAGAGAATTTGTTCTATAGGGAGGAAAGAATTTTTTAAGAGATCGTTGTTGCATTTCATCCCATGAGCTAATGGATTCTGACCTAAGATTTTGTAGCCATGTTTTAGCTTTATCTTTTAAAGAAAAAGGAAAAAGCTTTAGTCTAAAGATGTTTACGCTACAATTTAGGTCATTATAGGTATTGCAAAACTCTTTAAATTCTCTCAAGTGCAAATATGGATTTTCAACATCTAGGCCATGAAATTGAGGTAAGAATTGAATGAAATCTGATTCATGGTCGAAATATATTGCATCATGAGGGAAGACTATGCATGATTGTGCACAAGTTCTTACAAGATTTATGCAATCCATTAATGTTCTTGGTTGGGAATGAGCATGTTCTTAAAGAAGATGAATGACTCCTAACAATTCTACCAACTAATGCAAAAAGAAAGAAAAGATAAACACATGCAAGAAAAATAAAAATAGAAATAGGGAGAGAAAAGATGAACACATGCAAGAAAAATAAAAATAGAAATGGGAAAGAAAATACTTACAATTTTGTACGCCAATTTTTACCTTCCCCGGCAACGGTGCCAAAAACTTGACACATCCGAAAATAGGATTTGTCTCCCAAGTATAGGAGTGTCGAAGTAATAAACCCGGTGAGTCCGGGGTAGATCCACGAGGAAGGGAATTTAAGCGCTACAAACTATAAAGTAAGCAATATGATGTGGATGATTTAAAGAGATGACAAGATAATATTAACAAATATAAATAAGGAACAAGTTCGTAAACAATAAATTAGAATCACACAAGAAAAATCAATACAATAATAATGTAGGCTAAGGTTAGGGGATCAGCCCTTGATATTTCAAATAAGGATAATTAACCCATTTTGGTTATACAAATTATATTTGTTTCATTACCAATATTTATACCACTTCTTGTAAATGGGTTCAAGCATCCAATGTGCCAATCACCATATGTCTACAACAAATCAAGATTCCTAACTAGACTTGTGTGAGTAAGGAAGAACCATACGACGTCTAGGAAGGATCCAAGCATTTAATGTGCCAATGATTGTCTACAATGGATCAAGACCTCCACCTTACGAGTGGTGTCAAGATTGATTAAGAAATTAAATATAAATTATATTGAATAAACATTAGAAGATTAAGATTATTAAGCACATATTAAGGGTTAGAGAATCCTTATTCTCATATCAAGGGTTTTACCCTTTCACCTTAGCAAAAGAGAAATTAAAAGAACATTATAATAGAAAGAAAATAAAATGCAAGAAAAAGGAAATTCATTAATAACATAAACACACAAAACACAATACAAGATCCTAGCCAAAGCCAAAATGTTCCAGCCAAGGCCAAGATGCCCTAATGGGTCACAAGGCACCTCTATTTATAGATACATCTAGGGGCAAACTTGTCAAATTACAAGGGCATAATTGTCAAATATTAGTTGTAAATATCTTTGACAATTGGGATCATTAGGCACCGAATTTGACCATCAATTTTGACATTGAAATGTTGAGAATTTTAATCATATGTCTTCATGAAAGTTGTATATATTTCTCTCAGCTTTGTAGAACATATTGATTTGCACAATTTGGATATGTATTTTGAGAGATACAGTCCAAATACTGAGTCCTGGTCAGACTGGGCCGAGATTGGAGATGGGTTCACTTGAAGCCCAATTTTGGTCCACTAAGAGCCCGAATTTGATGATGCTTGTGAAATGCAATCTTGTAGAAAATTGAATCCGCTTTCCAAAACATTAAGAATTGTACCATTCTGATCTATAAATAGAGAGTTATTCCTATTTTACCAAACCTGTAACAAAACCAAAATTAAGAGGAAGTTAATTCCAAAGATGCAAAGGCTACAAATATGCTTAAGTTGAGGAATTTAATGACACTATTAATGTAATATGATAAACTAAGCTCTTAGTAAACATACATATTTAAGTGTTCATCATTCACTAAACTCTTTAGGTTCTTTAAGTATGCATTCCCCATTTTCAATTTTGGTAGGAACAAAAGGTCCTTCCAAAACAATAGACCACAAATCATAATCAAAAGATTTCAAGAAAATACTCATTCTAGTTTTCCAATAAGAGTAATCACTTCCATTAAAAAATGGAGGTCTAGAGATAGAAAGTCCCTTAACATATGAAGTTGAATTAAAAGTTGTCATAGCTCAAAAATCGATTAAGATTTAAAAAATTGAGCAACCTTGCTCTGATACCACTTGTTGACCCAGGTATGGCAACCCAAGAGGGGGGGTGAATTGGGTTTTTATTTATAAAAACGAATTTAGAAAACTTTTCTTGAAAGATCAAAATTATTTAATTCTTTCTTTAAGAATAAAGGTGAAGAAGATGAAAATAGAATGCAATCAAGAGAATGGCAATAAAAAACAATCACAAGTGCAAGTAAATGTAAAGAGGATAGGGATAGAGAGAGTGCAAACTCGATGTACGTGGTTCGGCAAACCTTGCCTACATCCACGGGCTCCTAGCTCCACAAGCTAGGCTTTCCACTAAGTTGTAGAAATCTTTACAACTTGCTTGATGAACAACCTCACCAAGACTTTTTCTTCCAACCCTTGATAACACCACACCAAGAGTTCTTCTTGATGAACAACCTCACCAAGGCAACTTCCTTCAACTCTTGATAACACCACACCAAGAGTTCTTCTTGATGAACAACCTCACCAAGGCAACTTTCTTCAACTCTTGATAACACGACACCAAGAGTTCTTCTTAATGAACAAACTCACCAAGGAAAGAGTTCTCTCAAGGATAACTTTATCCTTTATAAGAAGATCTCACTCTCACCACAATACAAGAACAAAGTAAATTTTTATAACAAAAGTATAACTTTCTTCAAAGAGTAGATAAAGAATATGAAAGCTCTCTAGACTTGATATTTCTCTTGTTTTTTTGCTTGATAAAATGCTTCTCTTGCTCTTTGTTGAATGTATGGGAGAAGGGCTCCTTTTATAGGCAAATGGGAAGAACTTAATCAAGTGAAGACACTAACTCCAAATTTTCTATCCACCATAAAAATGGTAATGTTGTCTGCATTTTTGTCAATGTTCTGTTTGAAATTTGAAAATTTTCAAAACACAAAAATCTGTACAATTGAATAAGCTTTCCAACGCATCAAGAACCAAGTCATTTGGATATCTGTAGCTTAAGATATGGCCAAAATATCATTCGGTGCTCATGTGACTTGATTTTTCTTTCATGTGTCAGTCCACCGACTTGCATGTATATTATGTCGGCCTTCTGTTTGAAATTTGAATTTATTCAAAGAATATGAAATCTACTCCATTGAATCATCTTTCCAGTGCCATAAGAATAAAGTCATTTGAATATCTCTAACTCAAGATATGGATAAAACATCATTCGGTGCTCAAATGAGTTGATTTTTCTTCTCTATGTCAGTTCACCGAATTGCATGTCAATTATGTCGGTCTTCCGTTTGAAATTTGAATTTCTTCAAAACATATGAAATGTGCTTCATTAAGTCCTCTTTCCAATGCCATAAGAATCAAGTCATTTTGAGTTCTCTAGCTCAAGATATGTCTAAAAGAGTATTCGATGCTCATGTCAGCTGCTTCCATTTGTCTTTCAACTTGCATGATGATTTGGACAACCTTACACTTGAATTTGAATTTCTTTAAAATACATGAAATGTTATAAATTGAGTAAGCTTTCCAAAGGCTCAAGAATCACGTTATTTGGACATTTGTAGAGAAATATATGACCAATTGATTGAATATTGCTCATGTGTCACATTTCTTGAATCAAACATTGTTCTTAAACTTTGGTGCCTTTAACATGTAGTCTTCTCCTTAGCTTCAACACTTCATTTTAATAAGCCTCTTCTTGATTTTACAATTATTTCAATGATCTTACTCTTGCACATAAATAAACATGTAAGTAAATCTCAATTAATCAATATGTATTGTTATCATCAAAATTATCATGTAGCCTTAGGGCTAACATAACTAACATAAAGTAAACAAAGGCTCAATTGGAAAGCTTAACAAGAGTAAATTTCAATGATGTAAGATATCCAGAGGATCGATTTTCAACACACGCACATCTAAGCCAATCCTATTCAAAGTCACTAATTGATTCATTGAAGTACATTAGTCGAAACCCTAATTTATTTCTACTTCCTCTTCCAAGTGCCTAGTAGAAAATATGTTCGTTAATTGATTTTAATATTACTATTCAAAACCAATTAATCAACATTCATTAAGCTTAAGTTTCAATTGACCACAATGGGTTTAAAGGCTTTCCCAAGCTCAATAAACACCTAAGTTATATTTCCTAATCACTATATGAAATCCGCTTTCCTAGGTGATAGATTCCACAAACAAATTCATCTAATTAATGGCCACATCAAATTAGAAGCATTAAGTACAAAGAAATATAAATGAACTCAATATGAATCATTTAATCAAAATCAAATTACCAAGACATAGAATTAGTGTTAGGCTAAAAAAATCCTCTAGATTAAGGTTGTTTCACTCATTGTTGAGCTTACAAAACCCATATTACAAAACATACAGAACATTATTGAATAATACAAGAAAAAGCAAAGAGAGAAACTATTGTTTGAAGCAAGGTTGAGAGCTCCAATCCCTGGTAGATCCTTGAATCTTCTTGTATTCCTCTTGTTTCTTGCCCCAATTTAAGTGCGCCAAGTGAGATACCTCGAACCCTTGCTTTGGCTCCTTTATATACCCATTCATTTGGAGTGAAAAATGAGTGAGAAGGGGTTCCAACTTATCATTTGGCATTGGAACGCCATGGGACAGTGCTGGGGCACCAAAAGAGTGCATGAAGTGGGCTGAGATTGGCCCTGGGCATGGCCTGGTGGCACTGGAGTGCAATGCTGCTTCCTTGTTGTGCTACTTTTGTGCCTTCTACACTTCATGAGTTTCATTTTTTGAGCCCCTTGATGGTTCCAAAACACATCAACAATAAATTGACTTACAAAAACACATAAACACAATGTAAATGGCACAACAAATGCTGAAACACCAATTAAAAGTAAGGATTACTACAATAAATCAACACATAAGTTTGCTCTTGCATGACCACTATTTTCTGTTGTTGAATATTGTTCTAGATGATGGAAATGACATTTTTGAATTTATCTCTTTGAATAAAGATGCAAAATTTTGGTAGCTTGGTATTTATGATTTCACTATTTGGATGCTTGAAAATGTTATTTGAAAGTTTATTTTGGGTAAAGATGGCAACTTTCATGATTTTTGGTTTGTGTTTAATGCTTACTAGGTTTTATTGAAACGAGACTCCTATAATAATAATAATTATTAATTTTTTGCAAAAACTGACTAGCAATGACAGTCCTTTATGTTTTATGTGCTTGTTAGTTATATCTATGATGGCTTTGTG
This sequence comes from Boswellia sacra, assembly GCA_013180625.2. Lineage (NCBI taxonomy): Eukaryota > Viridiplantae > Streptophyta > Magnoliopsida > Sapindales > Burseraceae > Boswellia > Boswellia sacra. The sequence continues at coordinate 9,559 of SNVD02005438.1, forward strand.
TTTGTGATATGGGTTCCAAAATTAGCTTTTTGAAGCTCAAATTAGTTTAGGGTAAGCTTTTGTGATGAAAAACAAGTGGAAAATACGTGCAATGGGGGTGTTCTCATGAAAGGAAAACAATTTAATAGTGATAGCAATGGAAGTTGGTGGAGGTGAGTAAACCTTGGATCCTTTTAGGGATAGCCAAAAAAAGAAAAAAGAAAAAAGACCCCTCGTCTTGGAAGCTAAATGGATCTTTTAAACAAAAGTAACACATGACCTAGATCTTGTTTGTCTATTGATGTCAGATGTCATGATCTTAGATGCTCAAGTTGTCTTTTAGATGGTTCTTGATAGAATCCATAGCCCCAATTTGAGGTATTGAGAGGTTGCCACGTGACTTAATTGATATTACCTCACTTCTAGATGATGACATTGAAACTTTATAAGTTGTTAATATGATGGACTTGGACCTAGATTGACGATCTAGCAACTTAAGTCTAAGGTTGACAATCCATGGACTTGAAGTTCAGGTTGGTGATGTATGGACTTGAGACTCCAGTCAGTGATTTATGGACTTAAGGCTCAAGTTGATGATCTATAAACTTGAGGCTCAAGTCGGTGATTTACGGACTTGAGGCTCAAGTTGGTGATCGATTGTGTTGATGATGTGGGACCAATTAAGAAAATTATCAAGATTTATTAGAGATTTTGATTTGTAATCAGAAATGAGATTATTTTCCTAATTCAATTAGATTTCAATTAGGATATAAATTGGATTTTAATTTTTTTCCTATTTTATTTGTTTTCTTATTTTTCTTAGGTCTTTGGCCAGTATAAAATGGGCCTTGATTTTTATGTCTCGTAGGCTTGAAAGATGAATTAATAAAACCAAATTCTCCTTTGTTTATCGTCTATTCTTCTTCTCTTTTCTCTCCATTTTCTTTCTATCTTGTTCTATCTTTCTATCTCTTTTCCCCTTTCTTTTCTCTTATCACCATCCATCAATTAATTTCATTACTCTTTATCATCCACCAACTTCCACCATATAGTTAAAAACAAAAATTTCACCAAGTTCTTTCTTAAAAAAACCAAAAAAAAAAAAAGAATTCGCAAGTTAGTCATCCTTGTATCCTAGCAACACTTCACGTGTAAACCAAAATCAGAGTTATATAGAACATTAATCTACCCCATTCTTTTTACAATTTCACCCAATCAGATCTAGTCTTTGCAATTTCATCTTAGTAGATTAATGTCGCTTCTTTCTTTAAGCAACTTGTCAGGTGTCAAGTTCTTTTTTCAGTGGAGGAGAGTTGTTGTAAAACCAATTAAGAAAACTTTAAAGGTTTATTAGGGATTTTTATTTGTAACAAGAATTGGGATTATTTTCCTGATTCAATTAGATTTCAATTAGGATCTCAATTAGATTTTAATTTTATTTCCTAGCTTAGTTTTTTTTCTTATTTTTCTTAGGTCTTGGCCAATATAAAAAGGCCTTGATTATTATGTTTCTTAATAAAAATTTATCCTCAATTTATCATTTGATTGTTCTTTCTCTATTTTCTCTTTCCTTTTCTTTTATCTCTTATTTCCTCTTCTCTTTATAACTCCTCTATTTCTCCGTAAATTTCTTTCTATCTATTTCTTTTCTCTTTTAAATTTTTGTCTTATTTTTCTCGCATTTCCTCTATCTAATTTCCCCTCCCCCCTTTCTTTAATTGAGGAATGTCATTCTTCATCACTTGAGGCTTAAGTTGGTGATTTACAGACTTAAACTTCAAGTTGGTGATTTTTGGACTTGAGCTTATGTTGAAGTAGGTTATTACTTGGCATTGAATGGCATTTCCAATTTCGCTTTTTGTGGTTATAATCTCTTCCACACTTTGTTAACATGCTTCTAGCTTGCTTCAAAAAGATGTCTTTTTTCCCCATTTTAAATAAATTTGAATTTGTGAGGGCCATTGAATTGAATTAAAGAGGGTGTTTTTGTTCCTTTGGGATGGTTTACAAAATGCCATATACAATTATTGACGTTAATTTTTCTCATGATATAAACCAAGTAGATAACAGTTTGATTACATTGAGAACTTTAGTATCGGGTTTGTATAGATAAAATGGGTAAGTCTTGTTCGAATGATATGATACTAAATAACTCAAGAGCATAGCATCAAAACAAGCATAAGTGATGAGCCGAAGAACTAACACACTAAAGAACTAGAGAACAATTGGAGAATTCTTGAACTTGAGCACATAATTATATTGAAGGGCAGAAATGAAATAAAGATTGGAAATAAATGTGTTGGCTATGAGGGGCAACATTGCATTATAAATGCATCTCATATATTGCTTGGAGGGGGTTGGGGTAGGCTTGGTTTTTAGCTGAACCGAATACAATAAAATATATCTACTCTCTCTTCATATTCATTTGGCTTTGTTAAATGGCCATGTTATTTGTATTGTCAATGACAAGATGATAATACAAAGATATGAAGACTTTGTGCAAGAGTTGTGTCTCAACATGATTTTTCTTTAATTTTTTATTTATTTAGCTTTTAGTTTTTTCATGTCATATTAGGTTTCATTCAATATTTAAAAGCTTGTAGACTGACATGTTATTTTCATTAGAATAAATAATTTATCAGTTACACAATTTTTTATTGTATTATTTCTCTTAGATTGTGTGGACTAAATAATAAGTTGTTATCTTTCACATGTACTTTTTTTTCTTCTTAAACATAATTTTGTATATCATTACAAATTTATATTTTTAAAGTTATAATACATAGGAGGGAATCCAAAGTGTAGACTTTAATTTTTTTATTCAAGTGTTTTTTTTACGTTGTGGACAGGGCTTCCATCCCGCCAGAGTCACGATGACCTCAGCGTTGCCTTTCTAAGTTCCATGAAGAGACTCAAAGGGTCATCAGACCAAGCCATAGAGACAGGATTCGGAGAAACGAAATGGAGTTGCTACCTGGGTAATTAATTGCAGGAAAAAGATGAGTGATGGCAGCTGATGCCTTGCTTCTAGACCTAACTACCCATCACCTCTTCAAAGCTGGGTTTGAAAAGTTAGGTACAGACTTCCAGTCTGCTGGGACAAAGTTTGGCCTCTATTAGGTTTTACTAGGTTAAGATTTTCTAGTTTATCAATTCTATCCATCTTGATCTTAGATTTATTTTGCACAACATCAAATTTTATCTTTTTAATTACATGTGGGTGAGAAAGTTTGTATACATCCATAGAAAGAGAAAAGAGAATAGAGTTACATTTGCCTTTTAGACATGGGGGATTTTCGGGATGGGATTACAACAATTTGTCCAAATATTGCATAAAAATAAATGATAAATTGTATAGTGAGAGTTGTAAGAGAATTAACCTACCACTTCATAATCCACGCAGATAAGATAAAAAATGAGATAAGCTTAATTAAAGTTCATCATATCATTCATGGTATTAAATAAAAAAGACTAATATAAAATACTTTAATCATGCATCATAAAGCAAATTGAAAATTAGTATTGAATAAAAGGAGCAGAATTCATGACTTAGTCACAAATAGGTGCGCTACTCTTGAAAAATGCATGCATCTAATTCACGCTGTTCATAGCTGGAATCAAAATTCTTATATGGCAAGCAACGTTCTAATGGAATTTAACTAAGTAAAATTCATAAAAACATAATTCTAACAGAGGATCTAAGCTAGACCCCACATAGGATTATAATCAATCATTCATCATTCTAATTCTAGACACTTATGCATAATTAAGGAACAAATTACTAACATGGCATCATTAAAGTTACTAAACATATATTTCTAAATTAAGCATGCACTACCCAGCTAATTCTAACGTAATCATACTTAACTAACACGCTAGCTAATTAATTGACTTAACTAAGCAACTAATTAAACACTAACTAGACATGACAATATAAAGCAATTAAAGCTAAATTAAACATTACTCCTAAAACATGTTTCTAAACATAGTAAAAACCTAAACATACCACTAATAAAATATTATAGAAAACTAAAAAAAGAATTAAAGAACTAGGCCCTCAATTATGTACCCTTTCAACGGTAATTACCTCACTTCCAAAGCTTGAATTTGAAGAAAACTGATTATCAAGGTATTTTAGAGAAAACCCCAACTTTGATATAGTATCTAGGAATTAATTTTGAGTGTACTCCACCAATTCCTTGTATCTGTGCTTAATACCAAAAATCATAAATGCCTATATAGATGAACTGTAACAGTGAAATGGCTGTGTTTTCCAATATGGAATCCCGAAAGTAGGTGTGTGCCTACTTAACATATAGGTGTGTGCCTTGTTGTGTAGTCACCACGCCTACTCTTGGTGGCATTTAAGGTTTTTAGAGTTTTTTAAAGGGTCTGGAAGCTCCCAAGATGGGCATCTCTAGGTTGCATAGGCATGCACCTATTCTGCCTATTTTGACGCCTACTTGGCCTCTTCTTGATCTTTGCACTACTTCTTTTGGTTTTGATTATTTTATGGTCTTTATATAGTTTTCTAGAATTTCAAAATCCTTGGCTAAGTGATAAATACCTTTGATGATTTCATCATCAGACCTCAAATCATAGGCAAAAATTCCAATCCCTACAATTTGCCCCTTATTTTGGAGGGGTTTGTGGGAACACAAACATCGATAAAGTAACTATTACCTTGCTTTTTACCTTCTCTAGGCTAGAAGTTCGATTCCTACCTTGCACACTTTGCAACTTGAAAACATCTTTTGTAGAGTTTCAAAAAAAATGTATGTATATATATGTTAAAAAATTTAGAAACTATGCCTAAGGGTATTTGAGTAATTTTATTTGAATTTGATGGGCTTTAGGCCATGAAACCATGTTTAAATAAATGAGAATTGGGTTGGATTATAGTTGTGGGCTTGTGTTAGAATTTGGTAAGGATTGAATGGGTTTGGAAAATAAGTGGAATTAGGCCCATGAATTAAGGCCTTATATATATAAGAGAGACATTAGGGTTCCAAAGAGGGGAGGATTTTTCTTTCATTTGGCTATAGAAGAGGATAGTCTTACGGTTACAAGGAGAGAGAGAGAAGAAGAAGAAGAAGAAAAAGAGAAGGAAGAAAAGAGAGGAAAAGAAGGGAAAAATCAAAGAGGTGTATAGGCTTGGAAACCAAGTAGGGATTTTCTAACGCTATACTTAAATCGTGTTATTTATTTTTGTTGTTCTTAATTGATATGGGTTGCAAAACATGTGATTTATGGTTAAATTGATTGCTTGTTGCTTGGATGATGAATTACTTGTGAAATTATGTGCTTATGAAGTGAAGGAGATGTTGTTCTTGATGGAAGTTGTGATTCATGTGACTGTTCTATGTTCTTTGAGTTGCTGCATTTTTGTGGATTGTGATTTGTACAATTTTTTTTTGTTTAGGAAAATAGACATATGAAGCTTTAAATAGCCATTGATTTCATTGAATTTGGATTTAAAATGAAATTTTGGTGAATTTTTGAAATTGAAGGTTGAAATCTGAAAAGGATATGGTTCATCCGACTGATCAGAACATTCTCACAATTTTGTGTCTTTGAGACTGACATTTAATCCGACACGACTCGACACTTGCATGTCGAGTGTCGAGTGGGTGGTGTCGAGTGCGTCATCTGACACTCGATGTCATCAAAAGTAGGCTGATATCGAGGCTGATATCAAGTGTCAAGTGTCTGTTTAGGGATGTGTCGAGTGTCGGGTTATGAAAGTGTCGAGTGTCTGTTTATGAAAGTGTCGAGTGTCTGGTTATGAAAATGTTGAGTGTCTGTTTATGAAAGTGTCGAGTGTTTGGTGTTGAAAGTGTCGAGTTTTTGGTTATGAAAGTGTCGAGTGTCTGGTGTTGAAAGTGTCGAGTGTCGGAAAGTAGGCAGATATCGAGTGTCGACTGACGAGTGAATCCAACACGGCTATGTAAGTGTCAAGTGACAAGTGAATCTGACACGACTCGACATGTAAGTGTCGAGTGTCGAGTGTCAAGTTATGGTAGTGTCGAGTGTCGAGCAGAATTATAGAATCGACCCGACCCGTGTGCACCCTCCTGACAGGTCTGGATTTCTCATAAAAACTGTATTGCCTTAAGACTTATTTTGGAAATTATATTGAAAGGTTTATAAGGATACGCATTGGACCTTGGTGGGCCGTTTTGAATATGGATCCAAGGAGAATGCGGATATGAAATTTTTAAAGTTGGACCTTGGATGGGCCGTTTTGGATACGGATCCAAGGGGAACACAAATATAAACTTGATGTGTTGGACCTTGGATGGGCCGTTTTGAATGTGGATCCAAGGGGAACACGAATATAAATTTGATGTGTTGGACCTTGGATGGGCCATTTTGGATACGGATCCAAGGGAAACACGAATATAAACTTGAGATGTTAGACCTTGGATGGGTCGTTTGGATACGGGCCTAAAGGAAACATTAGAAGAAAAATTTTGATTGTCAAGTGAATAAGTGATACCTTGATGTGTGAATGAGAATGATTGCTTGACTTATTATAATTGGTTGTGTAACTATGTAATTGAGTAACTGTTTGAATGCTTGTGATTTAGTATAATGTTAGAATCTTTCCTATTGGGCTATATGCTCACCCCCTCCCTCCACAGGTATACAAAAAGATATTCATACTAGTGGTGTTCCAGAGCTTTCCTAGGGAGTCTAGGCGTTTGCATGCACGAGATGGTTTTGGGAAATGTTTTGACTAGCCCAAATCATGATAGGAAATTTTATTATGTGATTATCAACCTATGTAATAAGTTTGGTCATCAGTATATGTAAAGTTTATCTTGAACAGATAGCTAGATATTGTAATGGATTCATGTGATATGTATAAATATACGAATGAATTGGAAAGTGATGAAAGAAAAAGAGTGAGATATTGATGATGTCTTTTTATTATTTTCTTAATAAATCACCCTTAAAGTCTCTAAATAAGGATTTTAGGGCGTGTCAGAGTGGTATCAGAGCCTAAGCTTTATTGTGGACCTGGGAAAATGATGTAGACTGTTTGGGAGGGGTAGAGTTATGTCTTGTGTCCTTACATGTGACTTGAATTTTTTTTGTTATGTTCTGTTCTATATGTTATAGAATTCTGCCACTTTTGTTTTTGCCACGAAAAATTTTAGATAATGAGTTCTCGTACGCGAGGTGCTTCGAGTTCTAATCCACCTGAGGATGGTGAGAGGTCAGAGTTTTATAGGGCTATGAGAGATGTGGCCAATACATTGGCAGAGACAGTGGCAAACACAGTTAGAGATACTCTTCGTGCTTACCCACCATCACCACCATAACCGGTATTAGTTATAGGTGTCGACAATCGAACCAAGAATGCACTTAGAGAGGTCCAACGTCATAATCCACCTACTTTTCATGGGGAGCCCGATCCGAATGTTGCAGAAGACTGGCTTATAAGAGTGTAATGCTTCTTTAACCTTTTGAAAGTGGAAGAAGATTTACAGGTTAGGGTAGCAACCCACTTGTTGACAGGAGATGCATTACAGTGGTGGACATCTGTTGAGCGTATTAGAGAAGGAAATATCCTTACTTGGAGAGATTTCTCTACTCTTTTCTAGACAAATATTTTCCTATAGTTTTTCGTGATCAGAAGGAAAATGAGTTCATATACTTGACATAGGGGAACATGACAGTGTAACAATATGAGGCACGATTTACTGCTTTATCCCGTTTTGCACCTGGTTTAGTAGCAGATGAGGCTAGCAAGGCTCAGAGATTTCAAAAGGGATTGAGAGATGACATCAGACCCTCAGTTGCAGTATGTAGATTGACGAAATATGCTGATGTGGTGGAGACTGTCGTAGTTACAGAACAGGAGATCTCTCAGAGTCACAGAGTAGGGGATATTGGCATACCTTCTAGAGGAATGAGACAGCATGATCGTTCAGCTAAGAGACAAAGTACTCATTCCAGTAAGACTTCCTTTAATTCTCAGTCTTAGCAGCTGTAATCTCAAAGCTCCATATCAAGGGGGTCTTCACAAAGTCAGAAAGTTTGTTATGAGTGTAGAAAACCAGGTCATTTGCGACGTCAGTGTCCCAGATGCTATAGATGCGGACAATACAACCACATTCGACGGGATTGTCCAGTAGGGATGAAAGGTCCTCAATATATCACAAGTCAAACCAAATAGACTCCTCAACAAGGGTTAGAGCCACAGTCTAGACCACCATCTCAAGGACGTTATACTCAATCATCTCAAGCATCTTAGAGGTCTCAGGTAGCTTCTTCTCAATCTGTTAGGCCTCAAAGATAATCATAGAGTAGTAGACATCAAGGACAGATGACTTGGGGACGAGTTTTTACTCTGACTCAGCCGACTGAGCCTATAGATAACATGGTTGTTGGAGGTACAGTAGTGATTTTTAATGCATGGGCCCGTGTTTTATTTGATTCTGGAGCTACTCATTCCTTTATATCCACTCATTTTGCATCTGCATTAGGACTAGAGTCTGATTTGTTAGTTTCTGTATTACATGTGGAGTCACCTATGATCAATATCTTAGAAGTTGGGAGGATATGTCGTTCTTGTGTGATAGAGATCAATGGGCACAGGTTGTCATTTGATTTGATACTTATGGACTTCATTGAGTATGATGTGATATTAGGAATGGATTGGTTGTCAACTTATCGAGTTATATTAGACTGTTACAAGAAGAAAGTGATAATTCACACACCTGAAGGGATCGTTTTCAGTTTTTATGGGGACAAATATGCATCATTGCATTACCCTCTGCTTGGGTCGTAAAACAAGAAAGGGGTCAGAAACATGATAGCAAGGATATTAGTAGAAGAGACTAATAAAGGGGTTTCTGAACTTCCTTGCATGGTAAGTGATTTTCCTGATGTTTTTCCTGAAGAGTTGCCTAGATTACCTCCAACTAGAGAAGTGGAGTTTGCTATTGAGGTGTATCCAGATGTGGCATCCATATCAGTTACTCCTTACCGAATGGCTCCAGCAGAGTTAAGGGAGCTAAAGCTACAAATATAAGAATTGTTAGAAAAAGGATTCATCTGACCCAGTACTTGATGAACACTTAAATATGTATGTTTAATAAGAGTTTAGTTTATCATATTGCATTAATAGTGTCATTAAATTCCTCAACTTAAGCATATTTGTAGCATTCGCATCTTTGGAATTAATTTCTCTTAATTTTGGTTTTGTTACAGGTTTGGTAAAATAGGCATAACTCTCTATTTATAGATCAGAATGGTGCAATTCTTAATGTTTTGGAAAGCTGATTTAATTGTCTACAAGATTGCATTTCACAAACATCATCAAATTCGGGCTCTTAGTGGACCAAAATTGGGCTTGAAGTGAACCCATCTACAGTCTCGGCCCAGTCTGACCAGGCCTCAGTATTTGGACCGTATCTCTCAAAATACGTATCCAAATTGTGCAAATCAATATGTGCTAGAAAGCTGAGAGAAATATCTACAACTTTCATGAAGACATGTGATTAAAATTCACAACATTTCGATGTCAAAATTGATGGTCAAAGTCAGTGCCTAATGATCCCAATTGTCAAAGATATTTACAACTAATATTTGACAATTATGCCCTTGTAATTTGACAAGTTTGCCCCTGGATGTATCTATAAATAGAGGTGCCTTGTGACCCATTAGGGCATCTTGGCCTTGGCTGGAACATTTTGGCTTTGGCTAGGATCTTGTATTGTGTTTTGTGTGTTTATGTTATTAATGAATTTCCTTTTTCTTGCATTTTATTTTCTTTCTATTATAATGTTCTTCTAATTTCTCTTTTGCTAAGGTGAAAGGGTGAAACCCTTGATATGAGAATAAGGATGCTCTAACCCTTAATATGTGCTTAATAATCTTAATCTTATAATGTTTATTCAATATGATTTATATTTAATTTCTTAATCAATCTTGACACCACTCGTAAAGTGGAGGTCTTGATCCATTGTCGACAATCCTTGGCACATCAAATGCTTGGATCCTTTCTAGATGATGTATGGTTCTTCCTTACCGACACGAATCTAGTTAGGAACCTTGATTTGTTGTAGACATATGGTGATTGGCACATTGGATGCTTGAACCCATTTACAAGAAGTGGTATAAATATTGGTAATGAAACAAATATAATTCATATAACTAAAATGGGTTAATTATCCTTATTTGAAATATCAAGGGCGGATCCCCTAACCTTAGCCTTCATTGTTATTGTGTTAATTCCTCTTGTATTTTAATTATTCTATTGTTTATGAACTTTTTATTTTATTTACTATGGTAGGTTCTACCACCTTATGAAATTGTTCTTTAATTTACTATGGTTGGTTATACCACCTATTTCCATGGATGGTTTTACCTCCTCTTGCTTTTTGTTTTATATTTAAATGGTCGGTAATACCACCTACCATCTTACATATTTATTGATATTATCATGTCACCTCTTTGAATCATCCATATCACATTTGTTAGCTTATAATTTGTAACGCTAAAATTCCCTTCCTCGTGGATCGACCCCGGTCTCACCGGGTTTTATTACTTCGACACTCCTATACTTGGGAGACAATCCTTTTTCGGATGTGTCAAGTTTTTGGCGCCGTTGCTGGGGAAGGTAAAAATTGGCGTGCAAAATTGTAAGTGTTCTCTTTTCTCATCTTAGATCTAAATTTTTTATTTTTTGTGTGTTCATCTTTTGCTCTCTTTTCTTCTCTCTTTCTTGCATGAAAATTTGGTCACGAACATCTAGTGGTAGACTTGTTAGAAAAACATCATCTTTCTTAGAAAACATGGCCAACAATCATGAAGAAATATTCACGGATGAAGGGGACAACCGTTCGCAACAAAATGATCAAAACCAACGAAGAACCCTCAGAGACTACATGAATCCGGTAAGGACTAGTGCACCATCTTGTGTAGTTTCTCCTCCAGATTCAATCCATTTCAATTTCAAACCAAGTTTTGTTCGACTTCTATCCACTTTTCATGGCCTTGACATGGAGAACCCATATTCGCACTTGAAACTCTTTGAAGAGGTATGTAGCTCCTACACTGACCCAAATTGTAGCATAAACACCATTAGATTAAAGCTTTTTCCTTTTTCTTTAAAAGATAAAGCTAGAACATGGCTACAAAATTTGAGGTCGAATTCCATCAGTTCATGGGATGAGATGAAACAACAATTTTTGAAAAAATTTTTTCCTACCCATAGAACAAATTCTCTTAAAAGACAAATTTCTGATTTCTCTCAAAAACAAGGGAAACCCTTTACCAATGTTGGGATAGGTATAAGGAACTACTTAATACCTGTCCTCACCATGGGTTTGAAACTTGGAGAATAGTTGCACACTTCTATGAAGGGTTAACACCTCAAGATAGGCAACTAGTAGAATTAATGTGTAATGGAGAATTTAAAGAAAAAGACCCTGAGGAAGCACTTGACTTCCTAGATTCCTTGGCAGAAAAGGCACAAAATTGGGACACTGCTGGCACCTATGAGGTACCAGGCAAGGCCCCAACCTCGACATCCAATAGAGGCATTTACAACCTTAGGGAAGACCATGACCTTCAAGCCAAATTTGCATCCCTAGCTAGAAAAGTCGAGGCTTTAGAGATGAAAAAGAGTGGTCAATTGAAATCTATTCAAGAAAATGTCTGTAACATTTGTGATGACAATGACCATTCTACTGATGATTGCCCAACTTTGCCTGCCTTTAGGAAATGTCTCCATGAAGAAGAAGATGAAGTTGATGAAGCCAATGTAATTGAATCTATTGTGGAAGATCACATCCAAAAAGGGAGTTCTTCTGACCCTTTGGAAACTTCTCTAGTGAATTCATTAGAATCAAGCATGGAACTAGAGTCTGATCTTTCTGATATATGCTCTTTATTGGATTGTGCACAGGTGATGGAAAAAGGCTCAAAATCAAGATTTGAAGAATTGGGGCAAATGAATGAAAGCAAGGAAGATGAAGCTCCCAAGCTAGAATTGAAGCCCTTACCTGAAGGACTGAAATATGCATATCTTGGGGAGAATCAGACATATCCGGTGGTAATTTCTTCATCCCTCACATGCGAGCAACAAGGTAAGTTGATAGAAGTGCTTAAAAGGCATAAAAATGCAATTGGGTGGACTTTAAAAGATATAAAAGGCATTAACCCTTTAATTTGCACACATAGAATACATTTAGAGGAAAATGCCAAAACATCTCAACAACCTCAAAGGAGATTAAATCCACACATGAAAGAGGTCATTAGGGCTGAAGTTCTCAAACTACTTGATGTGGGAATTATCTATCCTATTTCTGATAGTAAGTGGGTAAGCCCTGCACAAGTAGTACCTAAGAAATCTGGCATTACAATAGTTAAAAATGAAAAGGGTGAATTATTGCCAACTCGTGTCTAATCTAGTTGGAGGATGTGCATTGATTATAGAAAATTAAATGCTGTCACTAGAAAAGACCATTTTCCTTTACCTTTCCTTGACCAAATTCTTGAAAGAGTAGCAGGAAACCCCTACTACTGCTTTCTTGATGGATACTCAGGCTACTATCAAATCCCCATTGCACTTGAAGACCAAGAAAAGACCACATTCACGTGCCCCTTTGGCACTTTTGCATTTAGGAGAATGCCTTTTGGACTTTGTAATGCCCCAGCCACTTTTCAAAGATGCATGTTAAGCATTTTCAGTGACATGGTTGAGCATTGTTTAGAAGTTTTCATGGATGATTTAACTGTCTTTTGAAACTCTTTTGATAATTGTCTTGAAAATTTAGAAAAAGTCCTAAAAAGGTGTGTAGAAAAAGGTCTTATTTTGAATTGGGAAAAATGTCATTATATGGTCACTTCAGGAATTGTTTTAGGTCATGTGGTGTCTTCTAAAGGAATGAAGTGGATAAAGCAAAAGTGGAATTAATTTCCCATTTGCCTCCACAAAAACAGTTAAAGAGGTTCGTTCATTCTTAGGGCATGCTGGATTTTATAGGAGGTTCATAAGAAATTTTAGTGCTATATCTAAACCTCTTTGTAACCTCTTAATAAAAGATACTTCCTTTGAATGGACTCAAGAATGTCAAAATGCCTTTGATACACTAATTGGACTTTTAACAACTGCTCCAATTATGCAATCTCCTGATTGGTCCTTGCCTTTTGAATTGATGTGTGATGCAAGTGACTATGCCGTTGGTGCTGTCTTAGGACAAAGAAAAGAAGGTAAGCCTTATGTAATATACTATGCAAGTAGGACTTTAAATGATGCATAAATGAATTACACAACAACTGAAAAAGAACTACTTGCAGTAGTATTTGCATTGGATAAATTCTGATCTTATTT
>SNVD02005439.1:0-22972 GCA_013180625.2 Boswellia sacra
TTTTTTTCTTTTTTTTATTACACCTCCCCTCCCCCACACTTAAACAACACATTGTCCTCAATGTGTAAGTACGTGGACGATAAGTACAGATTGTTTTTTTTTTTCTGTTTTTCTTTTTTTTTTTTTAACACAATAGAACTCACTTGTATTGCTCATGACACATCCCAACCTCCTCTAACTTCCCAAAACCAGAACATAGCTCAAAATTTAATTGTGAACGATCTACTTGCTCATAGGTAAGGGATAAACTGTTTGGAATAAATTCATTTGAGGTTAGGAAATCTTTTAGTGAGTTAACAAAGAAAAAGGCTTACAAAGTCTCAAAGGGGTAACTAGGGATCAATTTCAGTCAAGGTTGGCTATTAAGGCTCAAACGGTCCAAAGATGGCCAAAATCATTTCCCCAATGTTGCACAGTCTAGGATTTCGCCTTGAGTGACCATCAAACAAGTTCTAGAATTCATTGAAATCTGAAGAAACATTTAAATTTCATAAACTTTCTCTAAGTGAACAAATAACTCAGTGATAATAGCTCAGTGCTCAATGTTGCGCAAGGAATCAAAAGCAAAGCGAAAACCAATAAACGTTTCAAGCACACAGATCCATGCATCATTTATCATTTTCCAAGAGTTTTTCTTAATTCAATCATTATCTTATCATCGACACACAAAATGCAAGAAAAGAGGTACGTGGCGTTGTTACACCTGAGTCAAGATTGTATATTTCAACAATCCTTAGGACCAGTAGCCCGCAGATTAAGGTTTCCAGCCTATATACCTTTATTATGAAAGAACAAAACAAGAAACAAGACACTTCAAACACATGAAATAAACAAACTACAGATTTATTTAGAGAGAATGCGTTTCAAGAGTTAAGGAAACCCCATATTCTGCCATTCTCAGGTTTTTCCACAATGTTTTTTTTTGCGAATCGAAACTGATATAGACAAAAACATACAACAACTCTAAATTACACAAAACTAAACTTACTCATAAAATAACAAAGTCCAACAAGCCAACAAACAAAAACAAGTCAGTTAGAATGGGTCTAAAAAGTTTAGAAGTTAGCCCCTTATTCAGCCATTATGGATTAAAGAAATCCAGAATGCGTTCCAGAAATTGGAACTTTTTTAAGCCACCACTCCTAAAGCCAAGATTAGAAAATATTACCTGGGTGAGACAAACAACCTGAAAAAAAAACTCACTCAAATAAACACAATAAAGAGAAAGCAAACGAAAATGAAGCAAACCAGCAGATATGGATTACAGATGGAGTGTTAAATCCAGTTTACGCCTCTTATTGCCTTCTCCAAACCAATCTATCCGAGCTATTGCTGGATCAGGCGAATAGACGAATGCTTGTAATTTGTCAATTAACTCCCCTGCAGTTGAAGCTGTAACCAGGATTTGCCTTGCCGACTGTGAGATGAAGTTTTTTCTACTGCTTGATCAAGAAAAGACAACAAACCATCAAAAAAATTATTGACATTTAACAAACCAATGGGTTTCCGATGGGTGTTTAGCTGTGCCCAAGAGGTGATTTGAAATATCTCCTCTAATGTACCATAACCACCGGGCAAAGCTATAAATGCATCAGATTTAATGACCATATGTGCAATACGCTCATGCATGCTAGAACCTGTAACTCTTCCCCCATTGTGTTGCCTATGATATCTCGCACAGCTAATGGTTTAGGGATAATGCCGAGAACTTTACTTCCTCCCAAGGATGCAGCTGTCGACACACACCCCATTAACCCAAGACTACCCCCTCCATAAATCAAATGAATACCCCTCGCAGCTAATGGCCTACCAAGATCAAGAGCTGTTGTTGTAAACTCTCCATCTTTGCCAAATTGCGATCCACAAAATACGCATATATTTTGGAATCGCCGAATTGGTGTTTTCTCCATTTCTACAAATGCTCTAAACTTGTGTAAGACCTGTCTCTTATACACATCTAGATGTGTATAAGAGACAGGTGCAATACAGGTTATGAAATGACATTTCAAAATATGCAGCATGGATATATAACTCTTAAATTTGACACATGGGGACATAATTTCGGTGGGAGTTGCTCGATGCAGATTTATCGCCCCAAGATTTGAAAAAATGAGATATGCTTTCGGCGAGGTTTGACAAAACCTACACACTTGTCTCCCATGTGTGCATGAAAAATGGAGATAAACTTTCGGTGGGGTTTGAAAAAAACCGCCACACTTGTCTCCCACGTGAAGCATGACAATTAGAGATATACTTTCAGTGGGGTTTGACAAAACCGCCACACTTGTCTCCCACGTGAAGCATGAAAAGTAAAGATATACTTTCGGCGGAGGTTGACAAAACCTCCACACTTGTCTTCCACGTGTGCTTATATCATGGGGTAGTCATCTGGTTTGTCAAAAAGAAAACTTGAAATTAAAACAAACAAAATCAACAAACAACAACAACACAAAAAACAACATTGATAATCAGATCAAACGAAACAAGAAAGAAATAAAATTCGACAACAACAACACACATTCAAATATACAAGTAGTTGTGATTGTGGCTCACATCTTCCTCTGGTTTTACGTCCAGTAACGGCTGAAACGCCTTCTATGAGTCGGGGATTTGCTTCCCATCCAGTTTTCTTATAAACTGGCAAACAGGGTCGTTTTTAGTCAGATTCCCTAGACTATAACACTGCAATCATCACGAAATTGTGTCCATAGATTAAGCAATTCACGCTGAACAAGTCCACAAGAATGTGACTCGAGAGTTAACAAAACATTATCCAGCGACTCATTACTCAAACCATTCTTAATAAATGAAAGTTTATCTTCTCTATTCCTGGACGCAAAACCTAATGAACGACAAGTCTGGTTACAATTCCATCTAGCACATTTATAACATACTTGTAACCTTTTCGCTCTTCGCCTCTTGGCGTAGTAGCTCTTTCCTAGACCAGGCATGTATTTTGCGAGATTAATGTCCGGCTCACCGGACAATCTCACCTTGGCTTCGATAAGCCATCGGATATCAGCAGGCACATTTAGGAGCATCAATGCCCAAAGTCTAGTCATCCGTACTTTATAAATTTTAAACACAGCATTTTGAGGAAGTGAAGGGAAATATTTACGAAGGTTCGATAGAAAGATATCAGCATCCATTGAAGAGAAGAAAAGGAGAGATATTACCGATAATGCGATTGAGTTTGTTCTTCTCCCAGATATGCACGTTTCAAACCTTCGAACAATGGCTTCAACTCCCGTTTGAATGTTTCCTCAAGCTGTTGCACAACTGAACTCGAAGCACGGAATAATCAAATTAAACACAAGAAAAGAAAAGAAAATAGAGACACATAAAAGAAATAAAAACACAAGAGCAAATGAAAGTCAAAAACAAACAACAAAGCAAATAAGACAAATGGCAAAGAGAGATAAAACCTGATCAATTATAATAGCCCATGGGAGGAATCTCCTCGAAACACAAAAATTGATTGTTACTACCTTCTTTTCTTTGTCTCTTTTTATTTATGTTTCAAAAACATTGGGTTGCCTCCCAATAAGCGCTTGGTTTAACGTCCTCAGCCTGACGTTATTGCCATCACCCATCAAGATAAGCTGGCTCGTAGAGAGGTACCTCCTCGATGTCCTGCATCACTGAATTCTCATAGTAAGGCTTCAACCTGTGCCCATTCACCTTGAATACTTTGTCCGTTTTTAAGCTCTTGATTTCCACTGCACCATGAGGAAAAACATTAGTAATAACAAAAGGTCCAACCCATCGAGATCGTAATTTACCTGGAAATAACTTGAGGCGAGAATGAAATAAAAGAACTTTCTGTCCCACTTCAAAATTCTTCCTGGAGATCATTTTATCATGAAATGCCTTAGTTTTCTCCTTGTAAATTCTGGAATTCTCATAGGCATCATTTCTAAGTTCTTCCAATTCTTGCAGTTGAAGCTTCCTTTGTTCTCCAGCAGCATCCATCTCCATGTTACAAAGCTTTACTGCCCACCATGCTTTATGTTCGAGCTCCACTGGAAGGTGGCATGGCTTACCATAGACTAACCTATACGGAGACATACCAATAGGTGTCTTGTAAGCAGTTCGGTATGCCCAAAGTGCATCATTCAATCGTAGGCTCCAATCTTTTCGGTTCGGATTCACTGTCTTCTCGAGAATGGATTTGACTTCTCGATTTGAAACTTCAACTTGACCACTAGTTTGTGGATGATATGCAGTAGACACCTTGTGAGTGATGTTGTATTTCTTGAGCAAGGCTTCAAATGATCTATTACAGAAGTGTGTCCCTCTATCGCTAATCATGGCTCTTGGTGTTCCAAATCTCGCAAAAATGTTAGATTTCACAAAATCTACAACAACTTTAGAATCATTAGTTCTCGTAGCTTTTGCTTCCACCCATTTAGAAACATAATCCACAGCAAGTATAATGTAAACATTACCAAAAGATGAAGGAAAAGGACCCATGAAATCAATACCCCACACATCAAAAATCTCGACAATAAGTATAGGGGTTTGTGGCATTTGATTTTTGGCACTTAAATTACCTGTCCTTTGACAACGGTCACAAGCTTTGCAGAACAGATATGCATCTTTGAACAATGATGGCCAGTAGAATCCACAATCAAGAACTTTAAAGGCTGTTCTTTTTGGTCCGAAGTGACCTCCACATGCATAAGAATGACAGAAGGTTAAAATTGAATTAAATTCAGATTCAGAAACGCACCTTCTTATCACTTGGTCAGAACAATGCTTCCATAAGTGCGGATCATCCCATATGTAATACTTGGCAATGTTCTTGATCTTGTCTCTTTGAGCTCGAGTCAAGTCATGTGGTAGCTTCTTGGTAACTAAGTAGTTGACAATATCTGCATACCAAGGGGCTACTACATTTAGAGACAACAATTGTTCATCCGGAAAACTTTCTTGTAATGGCAGTGCATTCTTATCATGGACAATGCGACTGAGATGGTCTGCAACTAAGTTTTCACTTCCCTTCTTGTCTTTGATCTCCAAGTCAAATTCCTGTAAAAGGAGTATCCACCTGATAAGCCTTGGTTTTGCATCTTTCTTTGTGAGCAAGTACCTCAAAGCTGCATGATCAGAATAAACGGTTACTTTAGTACCAATCAAATAAGATCGAAACTTTTCTAAAGCAAAAATAACCGCTAGCAGCTCTTTCTCAGTGGTAGAATAATTAAGTTGAGCATCATTTAAAGTCCGAGATGCATAGTAAATGGCATGTGGAATTTTGCCAATTCGTTGACCCAAAACAGCACCCACAGCGTAGTCACTTGCATCGCACATGATCTCGAATGGATGATTCCAATTCGGAGATTGGATTACTGGAGCCGAAGTCAAGAGTTCCTTCAGTTTCTCAAATGCCTCTTTGCATTTCTCATCAAATTCAAAGGCCACGTCATTCTGTAATAATCTGCATAGGGGCAATGCTATCTTCGAGAAATCTTTGATGAATCTACGATAAAAACCTGCATGACCAAGAAACGAACGAATATCCCGCACACTTGTGGGAGGTGGTAAGGAACATATAAGATCTATCTTGGATTTATCAACCTCTATACCCTTAGCAGAAATAACATGTCCCAAAACTATACCCTGATCTACCATAAAATGACATTTCTCCCAATTCAGAACAAGGTTAGTTTCTATACATCTTTGAAGTATAAGGGTAAGGTTGTCAAGGCATTTATCAAAAGAATCACCAAAAACACTAAAGTCATCCATAAATACCTCAATAATGTTCTCAACATAATCAGAGAAAATACTTACCATACACCTTTGGAAAGTGGCAGGGGCATTGCAAAGACCGAATGGCATGCGTCGATAGGCAAATGTACCGAATGGGCATGTGAATGTAGTTTTCTCTTGATCCTCAGGGGCAATGACAATCTGATTATATCCTGAATAGCCATCAAGAAAACAATAATGAGAATGACCTGCTAATCTCTCCAGCATTTGATCAATGAATGGCAAAGGAAAGTGATCCTTGCGAGTTGCAGAATTGAGCTTTCGATAATCAATACAAACTCGCCACCCGGTTTGGATACGAGTGGGAACTAGCTCATTATTGTCATTCTTAACCACCGTAACACCAGATTTCTTCGGAACAACTTGGACTGGACTCACCCACTTGCTGTCCGAAATTGGATAAATCACACCCACATCTAACAATTTCAGGATTTCTTTCTTGACAACTTCCATCATGGGAGGATTCAACCTCCGCTGTGCTTCTCTAGTGGGCTTGGATCCCTCTTCTAACAAGATGCGGTGCATGCATACGGCTGGACTAATACCTTTGATGTCAGCGACTGTCCACCCAATGGCCGTTTTGTGATCTCGGAGCACTCGGATGAGTTTCTCTTCTTGTAATGGTGCAAGACCCTTTGCTATTATGACTTGGCAAAGTATCTTTCTCACCTAGGAATACATGCTTCAAATGATCTGGAAGAGGCTTAAGCTCCAAGGCAGGTGCTTTCATCACGGAAGGTAGAAGTTTCTCATTAGATAAAGGCAATTCAATGTACGAAACATCATACCTGTTTGTGGTGATAGCTATAGTCTCATCCAAGCTTGCCACAGCTTCCTCCACTTCTTTAGACACTTGTATCAACTTCCTCGATTCTCTGAAATTTTCTGCCCCAATGTGCTCACTAATGGCTACTTCCAATGCATCCTTGCGAGTTAACTCAAAAAGTTGTTGTGCCAAAGAATCAATAACATCAACTGCAAAAACAGAATGCAAGTCACTAGGGTACCTCATTGCCTCAAAAATATTGAAACGAATCACCTCACCATCAAACTCCATGGTGAAAGTGCCATAATGATCATCAATCGTGATTCTAGCAGTTTTCGAGAATGGTCTCCCTAAAAGAATCGATGTTGGATTAGGAGATGTCTCATCCTCTATTTTAAGGACATAGAAGTCTGCTGGCAAAACCAATTGATTCACCTGCACAAGTACATCTTCCACAACTCTTTTGTGATATGCATTAAAATGATCAACAAACTGAATGGTAATACCAGTTTTCACAAAAGGTCCAAGATTTAAAGAAGCATAAATAGAATATGGCATGACATTAATAGATGCTCCTAAATCTAACATAGCTCTTTCAAACTTGGTATTACCAATAGTGCATGGAATGGTGAACGTACCTGGATCTTTGCATTTCGGAGGAATTTTTCTTTGCAATACAGCTGAAACATTTTCGCCCACACTTACCTTCTCATTTCCTTTCAACTTCCTCTTGTTGGTGCATAACTCTTTCAGAAATTTTGCATAACGAGGCTCTTGCTTGATAGCATCCAGAAGTGGTATGTTTACCTCGATCTTGCGAAAAGTTTCCAGGATTTCTTGTTCTTGTTCCTCCTTCCTTGATTTTGCAAATCTGCTAGGAAAAGGTGGAGGAGTAACATATGAAGGAATATGGGTTTTAGGATTTACCTTAGAAGATGATGTTTTATTCATGGTGGGAGTGGTGTCATCCCCTTCATCAGTTTGTGATTTCTTTGGTGAATCTCTAATTGCTTCCCACTTCTCAAAGTTACAGCACTAGCATTCTCTCTTGGATTGATCACCGGCTGAGAAGGTAATTTTCCTGAGCTTTGACTCTCAAATTTGCTCATGTTAGTGGCCAATTGTCCCATTTGATTTTCCAGGTTTTGGATACTTGCCCTAGTTTCCTGCTGAAATTGCATTGTGTTAGTGGCAAGTGCTTTAACAATATCCTGGAGAGACATACCTGAATTTTGTGGAGCTGGTTGTGGTGCTGGTTGTGGTTGTGCTTGAAATGGTTGCTGCACCCTTGGTTGATTGAAACTTGGTGGTCGATTTGGTATGGCATTTGGGGCAATTGGTTGATGATTCCCATATCTTAAATTAGGGTGATCTCTCCATCCAGCATTGTAAGTATTGGAGAAAGGGTCATACCTTTGCCTTGGTTGTCCTGGAAATCCACCCATGGCATTGGCTTGTTCTGTATCTCCTTCTTGCAAAGTTGGACACATGTCAGTTGGATGGTCCATGGCAGAACATACCCCACATGCATAAGATTGCTGCATATGTCCTACAGCCATTTTTTTTACAAGAGAGGTTAGTTCACAAAGTTGTTGTTCAATGTTTGAAGTACTTACCTCATTTACTCTTTTTGGTAGTTGTGGCTCAAATTGACTGCTGAATTGTTGGGAGTTCGCTGCCATGTCACTAATCAAACGTCTTGCCACGTTCGGTTTTTTATTAACTAGTGCTCCACCACTAGCAGCATCAATGATACTCCTTTCCATTGGTAAGAGACCCTCATAGAAATATTGAATTAGGAGTCCATCACTAATTTGGTGGTTTGGACAGCTAGCACATAACCTTTTAAATCTTTCCCAATATTCATGAAGTGATTCTCCATTGTTTTGTCGAATGCCACTAATATCTTTTCTAATATTTGTAACTTTCGAGGCTGGAAAGTATTTCTCCAAAAAGAGTTTACTCATCTCATTCCAAGTGGTAATGGTACCTGGTGGTAGGTAGTATAACCAATCTTTTGCCGAATCTGCTAATGAGAATGGAAAGCTCTCAATTTAATTTGCTCTTCAGAAACGCCAGTTGGCTTCATACTTGAGCATACCACATGAAATTCTTTGAGGTGTTTGTTTGGATCCTCTCCTGCAAAACCATGAATGTAGGCAAGAGATGAATCAGTCCAGATTTAAGCTCAAAATCTATCTCAAAATTGGTGCTTATGCATAGCGGTTGTTGATCAATAATTGGAGCCGCTAACTCCTTAAGAGTCTGATCTTTTTCCATCGCCATTGCTTCCGATTCAAATTTGATTGAACTGTAAGAAGATGGGAGGGAAGTATGTCGTGCAAGGTCAAATTCTGGAGGTGGAGTTGAAATTGATCGATTTAGCCTTAAATTCGAGGATTGGAGAAACTCCTTAATTCTCTTAAGTCGTTGATCCGCTTCTCCCTCTGGACATAAAAGCCTAAACACAAACAATCAGGAAATAACAATCAAGAATCAGTAGTAAAAACAGAATAACAAATTGATTAGAAAATCAATCCCCGGCAACGGCGCCAAAAACTTGATGCGTTCGAAACTAGCAAGTATACTAGTCGCACAAGTAATAAAGTGATAAGTAGATATCGTTCCCACGAGGATTGATTCTAATTGAATTCGTTATTTTCCAGCAACGATAAACTAAACAGGGGGGGTTTTGTTGAATGATTAACTAAATGAAATAAGAATGCAATTTAAGAATAACAAAACAGAAGTTAATTTGAATGAAAGATCAATGAGAGACACTTGGTTAAGGGTTCTTTCTCTGCCACAAGATATGAATTTGTGAATTAACATAGAATTGTAATCCAATTACAGCATTGAAGTTATCAACCGTAGATAACAACAAGCTCTGTTATCCCAATCTTTCCTTACTTTGTTGTTAAATAAAACAAGCTCTTTATTTAATCTCTATCCATTAAACAACCTAGAACAAGCTCTCTAAGTTTAATTCAATAGAAGCATTACGATGAGAAAGATAGGTTGATCTAAGCAATAATCACACAAGTTCGGATTATTTAACCTAGGTTGTATTTTCCAATTGCAATCTCTGATCACAATTTTGCTACTAATGATTGGAAATTCATGACAATTACGGATCAAGATTTCTAATCTAGCAATAGACAACAACAGATTATATTCAGTTGGCCATTCCAAATACAATCAGTAAGCAATCATAAGCATTAGATATGGGAAAATACAAGCAACTTCAATTAGAGAATTGGATAACAATTTCTTACACAATCAACTCACAAAATCCATATCAAGGGCTTTGAAATCACCCTCAACCAATTCAGATTTAGTTACACATATTCAATCAGAATAACAAATACAATACAGAGAAATTCCAGAATTGAAAAGGAAAGAAAGAACTTAGCAAATTCTTTGAAAATCTTCTTTGTAGATGAATCTTCTTGGAATTGTAGTTCCTCCTCTTTCAAAATCTTCTTTCTCCTTCAAGAACTCCAAGGGATGAGAGAAATCCAGAAATGCAGCCTCCTCCCACGTTTTCCCCTCTTCAAGTTATGAAAATAAAACCCTAAAATGTGTTTAAATACTCTGCTACAGTAACTTGCTACAGTGCCCCGTAGTTAATAACATGCTACAGTGATATATGGAATTACAAATATACACTTCTCATACCATTTTTATCACAACTTTCGGTACACTACATAAATTCGTGAACCGTAAATTTCTCCAGAAAATAGACTTCGAGAGCTTTTCAATGGTATATAGCATGTTATCCGGTTAATTGTATATCGATACAATCAACTCCAAGAAATTGGTTGACTAGCAGAGGTGAAAATGAAGGGTTTTACTCCAATTTTGTGTAAGTTCCTCCAAAACTCCTACAAACATCAAAAACCACACAAAAACATAAAAATACCAAGGAATATAGCAAAGAAACATGGACGAATTGATATGAAAATGATATATAAATAGACACTTATCAAGTATGTATCAAGCCAAGTCAGCACGGAACAAAGCCATCCTGATGAGACGGCTTGTGAACTTGAAGTTGCAGAGTGGAACTCCCGTAGTAGAACATACAAGTGAGTTCCAGAACTTGGTGAATCAGTTGACAATAGTCGGGTTACAGCTTGGAGACGAAGAATAAGTCCTTCTACTTCTCAGTTCCCTTCCAGATTCATAGGAGACGTTAGTGGTCTCCATCAGTAATTCAGCACCCGGAGGCAAACTTACCTTGTCAATGGTTAAGGATGCCTTGATGAACGAGTAGGCGAGAAGAACGAGTAGGCGAGAAGAAAAGATGCAGACGCCAGTCAAGATGAAGCCTACATCATGGAGAATCGAGGAAGACAGTCTTGAGGTGAAGACTGGAGAAGAGGTAGAAGCAAAAGCAGAGTTAGATCGACAAACAGAAGAGGTAGGTCAACAGATGGGCGGAGACCCACCTACAAATGCTATCACTGTGGCAAAGAGGGTCACATAAAGAAAAATTGTCGCAGTCTTCAGAAGCAGAACCAGGAGAGTTCACAAGCACAAAGCTGCGAAGAGCCACGAGTTACAGTTGTAAAAGATGTGACCATTTGTGCAGAAGAGACGTGCTTCCACACAGCAGACCAAGGAGTAGAATGGGTAATAGACACAGTAGCTTCCTGCCATGTCACTCCTTGCAGAGAGATTTTCATCACGTACAAAGTAGGAGACTTTGGGATAGTGAAGATGGGAAACAACAGCACCGCCAAAATTATGGGAATTGGTGATATTCAATTCCAAACGGACATCGGATGCAAAATAACTTTGAAGGAAGTTCGTCATGTGCCAGATCTTTGACTCAACTTGCTCTCGGTAAAAGCCTTTGATCAGCAGGGTTATGAAAGCTGCTTCACTAATGGTACATGGAAGATGTTGAAAGGGGTCATGGTGGTTGCTCGAGGTAAATTATGTGATAATCTTTACAAGACCCATGTAAAGATAAACGAAGAGAGCCTTCATGTAGCAGAGCACATGGTACCTCAGGATTTGTGGCATAAAAGGCTCGGTCACATGGGTGAGAAGGGTTTATCAATCCTTCAGAAGAAGAAGCTGATCACTGTTTCCAAGGATGCAGCGTTTCATCCTTGCGATTATTCTTTGTACGGGAAACAACGGAGGGTGTCATTCAGCTCCTCATCAGTGAAGAAATCAAAGTTGTTGGAGCTAGTACACAGTGATGTATGCGGACCTCTCGAAGTGGAAAGTCTAGGCGGTAAAAGGTATTTCTTGACCTTCATTGATGATGCCTCTCGAAAAGCGTGGGTGTACTTCCTCAAGACGAAGGATGAAGTTCTGGAGAAGTTCAAGGAGTTTCATGCCATGGTAGAACGTGAAACGGGTAAGAAATTAAAATGCCTCCGGTCAGATAATGGAGGCGAGTATACCTCCAGAGAGTTCAATGCTTACTGTCGGAGATATGGCATTCGACATGAAAGAACGGTCCCACGCACAGCACAACACAATGGAATGGCTGAGAGGATGAATCGAACCATCATGGAACGGGTTAGGAGCATGCTCAGATTGGCTAAGTTACCCAAGCCATTCTGGGGGGAGGCAGTTCGTACCGCCTGTTACTTAATCAACAGAACTCCATCAGTACCACTGAAATTCAAGATTCCAGAAAAGGTATGGTCTAATAAAAAGCCCTCTTACAATCATTTGAAAGTGTTTGGTTGTTTAGCCTTCGTACATGTATCCAAGGAGCTCAGACAGAAGCTCGATGCAAGAACTGTTCCATGTATCTTCATCGGTTATGGAGATGAAGAATTCGGATACAGACTATGGGACCCAAAAGAAAAGAAAGTCATCCGGAGTAGAGATGTGTTGTTCCATGAAGACCAAACTTTTGAAGACGCTAAAAAGACAACAATATCTACAAATCCCACTAGCAATGCCCCAAATATTGTTGCAGATTCAACACCAAATGCCACAAGAAATGATGAAGTACCAGAAGAAGTTCCAGAAGCAAATCAGGAGGAGGAAAATGAAGAGATTGCTGAGCTGGGGGAGCCACAATCACCTATAGAAGCTGCTGTACCTCCTGGAAATGAAGAACCTTAGTTACGACGATCTGAGCGAGGTCGGATTCCGTCGAGGAGATATCCGAAATCAGAGTATACACTGCTTACTGATGAGGGGGAGCCAGAAAGCTTTCATGAAGCTTTATCTCATCCAGACAAGGAACGATGGCTGCATGCGATGCGAGATGAGATGAATTCTCTAGAGAAGAATAAAACCTATGAACTGGTCGAGCTCCCAGACGGAAAGAAGGCACTGAAGAACAAGTGGGTATTCAAGCTTAAGAAAGATGGAACAGGAAAGGTGATAAAGCACAAAGCCCGATTAGTGGTAAAAGGATTCCTTCAGAAGAAAGGAATTGACTTTGACGAGATCTTCTCACCAGTAGTAAAAATGTCCTCAATCCGCGTCATCCTCGGATTGACCGAAAGTCTTGATTTGGAGCTTGAACAGATGGATGTGAATACAGCATTTCTTCATGGAGACTTGCATGAAAAAATCTATATGGAGCAGCCAGAAGGGTTCGAGGTTCAAGGAAAAGAACACCTCGTGTGCAAGCTCAAAAAGAGCTTGTATGGCCTCAAACAAGCACCAAGGCAATGGTGCAAGAAGTTTGATTCTTTCATGGTGAGTCATGGGTACAAAAGAACCGCTGCAGACCAGTATGTCTACTTCCAAAAACTTCCAGGTGGAGACTTTGTTGCATTAATGTTATATGTGGACGATATGTTGATCATCAGGAAGGATGCAACAAAAATAAAGCAGCTAAAGAAGGAACTTTCAAAAACCTTTGATATGAAGGACTTGGGACCAGCTCAGCAAATCTTGGGGATGCACATTCGTCGAGATAGGAAACAGAAGAAATTATGGCTGTCTCAAGAGAAATATGTTGAACGGGTGATTCAAAGGTTCAACATGGATGGTGCTAAGCCAGTTAGTGTACCACTGGCTAATCATTTCAAGCTGAGCAAGAGATCATGTCCCTCATCCAAGAAAGAGATAGAGGACATGGCGTCGGTGCCCTATTCTTCTGCTGTAGGAAGTTTGATGTATGCCATGGTGTGTACAAGGCCAGATATTGCTCATGCTGTAGGAGTCATGAGCAGATTTCTTTCCAATCCAGGGAAAGAACATTGGGAGGCAGTCAAGTGGATTCTCAGATACCTAAAAGGTACCTCGAAGATATGCTTGTGTTACGGGGGAGCTGATCCAATCTTGGAAGGCTATACAGATTCAGATATGACCGGAGATCCTGACAGTAGGAAATCTACATCAGGTTTTTTTTACACTTTTGTAGGGGGAGCTGTGTCATGGCAGTCAAGACTACAGAAGCTTGTTGCGCTATCCACGACTGAGGCAGAATACATTGCTGCAGCGGAAGCTGAAAAAGAAATGTTGTGGTTGAAGCGGTTTCTCCAAGAACTTGGGATTGAGCAAAAGGAGTACAAAGTACACTGTGACAGTCAAAGTGCTCTGGATTTGAGCAAGAATTCAGTTTATCATTCTCGAACGAAGCATATCGACATTCGCTATCATTGGATATGCGAGGTGATGGACAAGCAACTGTTGAAGCTTGTGAAGATTCATACAAAAGAGAATCCAGCAGACATGTTAACAAAAGTAGTCACCAGAGACAAGCTAGAACTATGCAGAGACATAGTTGGACTAGAAGCTGTCTAATTACTTTTGTTGTTACTCCCTTTTCACATAGGATGGAGGGGGAGAATTGATGAGCTCATGCATGATGCATGGAGCTTCTGAAAGGTCCCTCCCATGTCAAAGGGAGGCTACCTACCCAGGGGATTGTCTAAGTTAGGCACCTCCATTGGAGGTAGTCAAAGTTAGGTGGCCTAACTTGTTTGAAAAATATATGCAGAATTTTTCTTATAAATATGGGACGAATTCTACCTGAGTAATGAATCAGAGAGAGGCTCCAGAGAGAGTCTAGGATTTAGAACCAGAGAGTTCTGAGAGTGTGAGAGAGCCAGGAGAGCTCCAGGATTAGTTTAGGGGAGTTTTTGTGTAATTCTTGTATATCAATTTTCTCTGTTAATACAAGTTAATTTTCTCCCAAAATCTGTTCTGAGTTTGTATTGCATCCCCAACAAAAAAAAGTTTGGAGATGTAGGGCATCAATCCGAGCATCTCTCGCATGCTACGCGAGCGCTCTACCATCGGAGCTACATCCCCATTTGGTTTTGGGGGGAACAGAAGCAGACATTATACAAAGAACATCTTTTGTGTTACAAAAAGTTAAACATCATATAAATTGTGTTCTTTGTGTTGCAAATTCACCACAGCACAATTTTCTTAAAATGAACCAAATTATCCATAGAATTTTACCATTAATACCATTTTCTACTTCATTAATGCCACCCAGGTGCCTTCAAAAAATATTGCCATTTCGTCTCCCAAATCATTGAATATGTTGGGGCTGAGTGAGGCCACATAAAAGCGTTTAAGTATGAGAATAATACATGTATCACTTAATTCTTATCTCTTTCTCTCAGTTACTTCAATCTTGAGCTCTCTTTATTTACTCTTGGTTTACATCTCTCTCTCTCTCTCTCTCTCTCTCTTTAATCTTTTATTCAACTTATATTGAAAAAATGAATTATGGCAACCCGATCCCTCGCTTCGCGATCTAAACTACTCTAATCTCTTCAGAGATGAGTTCAGAAAGTTAGGTACGAACCTTCGGCCTGCCCGAATAAAAATCCGGGCGCCACTAGAGTATACAAAATAAAAATAGCTTAAGTTGTTATATAGTCCGCTTACATTATTCATTTATGCACATATAATTCATTTTATTTTCTTTAAGATGTGTGAGGTATATTCAACCAATAACAATTGTATATTCATACAAAGAATGAGGAAGGAGAATTCAATTACATTCCTGCGAATAGGGCTTTCATCCTGCTAGAGTGTTTACGATCACAACACTATGTTAAAGCCTCTTTTGAGACTTAACGAAACACAAACTAGGTATGGACACATCTGGAGAAATGGAGTCGCTACCCAATTATTCAATTAGGAATGAATGTGGGCAATCCGATCCCTCACTTTAGGACCTAAACTATCTTCATCCCTTTAAAGATAGGTTCAGGAAGTTAGGTAAGAGCCATTCGCCTTGCCGGATCAAAATCCAACCTCCACTAGGGTTTACCAAATAAAAATAGCTTACATTATTATATAGTCTGCCTAAGTGGTTTATTTTAAGCACACATTTTCAATTTTATCTTCTTTAAGACATGTGAGGTATATTGAACCAATAACAATTGTATATTCATGTAAAGAAGGATAAAGGAGAATATAATTACATTCCTTTTAAACAAGGGGAATAGGGGATATCATTACATCAATTTGTTATTCAACAAATAAATAAAGTATTCTACTTCTAAACTCTTCAAAATAGCATAATCATCCCATTGATAGCAGTCATTGCATATTTGAGATTTAATAGATAATGAATTCCTCACTACTATATGTGAGTATATTCATTGTTTATCAAGCCTCTTTCATGGCATCATTCAAGTTCATACATTTGTTTAATCATTCTAATCATTCATCCTAAGTGATCGTCCCTCAACACTAATGTGAGTCCACCACTACTTCATGGCATCATACAATCATAATTATTCAAATAGACCTCTGAACATGGTAATCATCTAAAATAAAATCAATCAATCAATTAAAATTCAATACATAGCCATAATCTAGAATCATGACACTTCTACCTAGATTTGATAATTCGATCATGGTAACTCTAGTTATTGCTATTGTAGCATAATTCAGTGGATTTAAAACAATTCTAAATATTGCAATTCTAGCCTATTCATAGTAATCATAATGAATCATGGCATTTCTAGCCGAAACATGACATTTCCAGCCTAATACAATCAATCAATATCAATCATGGCTATTCTAGTCCAATTCAAACACTTAAGGATAAATATGATAATTCTTAAATATTCTATGTTATTTCCTAGCATGCTTAAAAAATCATAGGTCTTCTTAGCATGATTATAATCATGTGCTCTTAAGCATGATTTTAAACATATACTCCTAAGCATGATTCTAAGAATTCGCAATCAAAATAAACTCCTAAACATATTTCTAATAAAGGAGGGAAAGATGACTTACCTTGACATGCATTTCTACCTTGCAAAATAAATAAGGATTAAACAATTCATACAATCCTAAACATGCTTCTACGCATAAAAAATAAATCCTAAATATACTTATTCTAAGTAAGAAAAATAAAGAAGAAAAGAGGAGGGAGAAGAGAGGACTGCTCTCATTACGTACCATTTTCGGGTTTAGAGCAATATAATGCCTAGAAAATACTGAACTAGAAAAGACTCATTGAATTCTCAAATGTGTCTTCAAGAGGGAGAAGATATTATTTTGATGTGTGTTGAAAAGTGAGGAGGAGAAATGTTTATATAGTTGAGGATTGAAGTTGAAAAAGGAAGCAAGAAACACAAAAGGAAGGATCCACTCAAAATTTTTCAAGAATACATGAAAAATAGCTAATCGACTGTGTGAGGACCGCAGGTCAACAGTAGGATGCCAGCCAGTTGTGGGCAAATCGCTAGTCAATAGTACGACAGCTGGCTGTCCTACAACCAAGGATCGGTTGTGGCTAACCAAACCCTTAGATTTTGCATTTTTTCAATGTAGTCTCTTTTGACCTTCAGCTGTTTGAACATGTATAATTCTCTGAGTTCAACTCTGATTTGTGATCTGTAAATTTATGTGAACATTAAACATCTGTAGATTCACAAGAATATATGATTCATCATCATATTCCTCTTAGATTAATTTCTATGATTTTTTAAAATCATACATTAATTTTCAAAGCTTTCGGTAGGTTTTTCCTTAACTTTCTTCCTTTTGCTTCCAATGGCATTTTGGTCATTTCTTTTGCTCTTCATTCATCATTGAACCTAAAAAATGAAGTGTCTATAGGTTGCCCCCTACTTTGGAGAAGTTTGTGAGACATAAAAATTGACAAAGTATTCTTACCTTGTCTTTCCTCTTCTTATTTTGGCATCCTCACCTTCTTCTACATTCTGTCGGATTTCTTGTCATCCGTTTTCCTCTTCAATTCCTGTAAAAGAGGTATGCCCACTCAAGGGCTAGTGTACCCACTCAAGGGCTGATATGCCCACTCGAGGGCTAGTCTACCCACTTAAGGGTTAAAGTGCATCCTTCTAATGCATGTAATGTACTCTTCTAGTGCGGACCAAAGCATATTTCTAATGCATAAAATGCCACTCGTCCAGTGTGGACAAATGCATCATTCTAATGCATGAAATGCAACCTTATGATGGATGATGTTCACTCTTCTAGTGCAGCCAAATGCATTCTTCTAATGCATGAAGTGCATCCTTACGATGCTTGATGTGCACCATTCTAGCGCAGACAAATGCATTCTTCTAATGCATAAAGTGCATCCTTACAATGCATGATGTGCACTGTTCTAGTGTAGATAAATGAATTCTTCTAATGCATTAAGTGCATTCTTACGATGCTAAGATGAAACACTCTTTAGTGCGATTCCCAGGGTTTGCTAGCACTCTTCTGCGCCTATTCTAAGAGCTTCAAACACTATTAAGTGCACCTACTTCCTAAGGTTTTTAAACACTCTTCAGTGTGCCTCTTCTGAGGGCCTATGCCTATTCTAAGGGTTTAAAACACTCTTAAGTACAACAACTTACTAGGGTTTTCAACACTCTTCAATGCGTCTCTTCTTAGGGCTTGTGCCTTTCTAAGGGCTTAAAACACTCTTAAGTACATCTACTTCCTAGGGTTTTCAACACTCTTTGGTGTGCCTCTTCTTAGGGCTTCTACCTATTCTAAGGGTTTAAAACACTCTTAAATGCACATATTTCCTAGGGGTTTCTTCTAATGTATGCCCACTAGAAAAACGTCTATCATGCACTTCCTCGTAGTCTTTAGACCTTTTCATTCTTCATACCTTCGATTAAGTATTCTTCATTCTTCTTTGATCTTTTCAAACTTTTGCATTTGTTAGGCTTTATGCCTTTCTTTCAAGTGCTTCTTATTTCTATTCTTCACTTCTTAATTTCTTCAAGCTCACTAGGGAGAATTCGATTGTATTGTGTCCTCTTGGTCTTTAGACCTTTCATTTACTAGGTTTCATGCCCTTTCTTTGGATACTTCTTGTCTTTATTTGCTTGTTTTGTTGATTCTTACTCTTCACTAGGGAAAGTTCTTGATATGTTGTGCCCTTTTGGATGGACTAGGGATTTCTTCATTGTTCTTACAAGTTCCTACAAAATATCAAACATCTCTTGATAATTTCAAATCAATTTAAGTTTATGTTATTTGATGTGTTCTTTAACAAATTACTTTCTTGTCTCTGTAGGAATTCTTTCCACATGTGTCTGTTGGTCGTCCAATCCTATGTGACTCAAATTTTCTTTAAGTTTTTCTTCTTCAAATCCTTTCTTCAAGTTGAACTTCAAATTTGAACTTCCTTCTTCAAGCTGAACTTCAAATTTCTTTTTGGAGATCTCTTCTTCAAGGTAGGCTTCGAATTCCTTCTTCAAGGGAGATTGTTTCTTTAAGATGGATGCCTCCTTCTAGGAAGATGCCTTCTTCAAGAGAGATGACTTCTTCAAGCGAGATTCCTTCTCTAAGGTAGATACCTTCTTCAAGGGAGATGTCTTTCTTCAAGACAAATTCTATCTTCAATGTGGATGTCTTCTTCAAGGCAAGTTCCTAGACTACATTGCCCACTCTTAGCAATATGTACTTCTTACATACTATTGTGTCCCTTCTAGACTATGTGAGTTCCTTTGAGAAAGTTTGACTTGTTTTAGGGGATTTGCAATTCTTGTGAATTGAGTCTCTTCTAGACTATGCTTACGCTTCTTGAGCGGTTGACTATTTCAAATCCTTCTCATCAAATGTGGTCCTCTTTGACTGTCTTCAACTATGGTAGTCCTTATTTTTATGTTGATCCTTGTCTATAACGTTTTCTTACTTTTAGCATGTTGCATATTGTAATGCTAAAAGCTTTATCCATGTGTTTAGCATATCATGTTGCTTTAGGTGATCGTTAGGTTTCATTGAGATGGACCTGTCTTTGCACATCGTATTGCTTGAGAGAAGTCTTATTAAGACTGAGCTATCTGATCTAGGCAATCTGTGTATCATGCTAACTTGGGAGCTTGATCTAGCGGATTTGTACATCATGCTAAACTGAGGAGCCTGATCTAGACGACTTGCACATCATGCTGACTAAGAAGCTTGATCCACACGGTTTGTACATCGTGCTGAACTAAGGAGCCTGATCTAGATGACTTGCACATCGTGATGAGTTGGGGAGCCTGATCTAGCACATTGTGCTGAAGTGAGGAGCTTGATCAAAGCAACTTGCACATTGCGCTGGGTTAGGGAGCCCGATCTAGACGACTTACATATCGTGCTGAAGTGAGGAGCCTGTGTTAGCCCTAAGGCTACATGATAATTTTGATGATAACAATACACATTGATTAATTGAGATTTACTAACATGTTTATTTATGTGCAAGAGTAAGATCATTGAAATAATTTTAAAATCAAGAAAGAGGCTTATTAAAATGAAGTGTTGAAGCTAAGGAGAAGACTACATGTTAAAGGCACCAAAGTTTAAGAACAAGGATTGACTCAAGGAATGTGACACATGAGCAATGTTCAATCAATTGGTCATATATATCTCTACAAATATCCAAATAATTGGATTCTTGAGCCTTTGGAAAGCTTACTCAATTTATAACATTTCATATGTTTTAATGAAATCCAAATTTCAAGTGCAAGGTTGTCCAAATCATCATGCAAGTTGAAAGACAAATGGAAGCAGCTGACATGAGCACCGAATACTCTTTTAGACCTATCTTGAGCTAGAAAAATCAAAATGACTTGATTCTTATGGAATTAGAAAGATGACTTAATGGGGCACAATTCATATTTTTTGAAGAAATTCAAATTTCAAATGGAAGGCCGACATAATTGACATGAAATTCGGTGGACTGACACAGAAAAGAAAAATCAACTCACATGAGCACCGAATGGTGTTTTGGCCATATCTTAAGATAGAGATATCCAAATTCTTTGAATCTTAATGTTTTGGAAAGCTTATTCAAATATGAAGATATTTTATTTTTTGAAGAAATTCAAATTTCAAACGGAAGACTGACAGAATTATCATTCAAGTCGGTGACTGACACCATGGAGGAAAAATCGAGTCACAGAGCACGATGTGTTTTGGCATATCTTAGCTACAGATATCCAAATACTTGATTCTTGATGCTTTGAAAAGCTTATTCAAATGTGCAGATCTTTTATGTTTTACAGATTTTCAAATTTCAAACGGAACATTGACAAAAATAGCAGACAAGATTATGGTTTTTATGGTTGGCAGAAAATTTGGAGATGGTGTCTTCACTTGATTAAGTTCATCTCATTTGCCTATAAAAGGAGCCATTCTCCCATGCATTCAATGAGAGCAAGAGAAGCATTTATCAAGCAAAAAGCAAGAGAAATATCAAGTCTAGAGAGCTTTTATATTATTTATCTACTCTTTGAAGAGAGTTATACTTTTGTTGTAAAAATTATCTTTGTTCTTGTATTGTGGGGAGAGTGAGATATTATTGTAAAGGATAATAGTTATCCTTGAGAGAAACTTGGTGTGGTGTTATCAAGAGTTGAAGGAAGTTGCCTTGGTGAGGTTGTTCATCACGAAGAACTCTTGGTGTGGTGTTATCAAGAGTTGAAGGAAGTTGCCTTGGTGAGGTTGTTCATCAAGAAGAACTCTTGGTGTGGTGTTATCAAGGGTTGAAAGAAAAATCTTGGTGAGGTTGTTCATCAAGCAAGTTGTAAAGATTTCTACAACTTAGTGGAAAGCTTAGCTCGTGGAGCTAGGAGCCCGTGGACGTAGGCAAGGTTTGCCGAACCACGTAATTGAGTTTGCACTCTCTCTATCCCTATGCTCTTTACATTTACTTGCACTTGTGATTGTTTCATCATTTAAAAAAATTTTTAATTGTCTTTTTGTTGCATCTTTGATAATTCTAATTTCATCTTCTTCAACTTTATTTTCAAGAAAGAGTGAACTAATTTTGATCTTTCAAGAAAAGTTCTAAATCCTTTGATAATAAAAACACCCAATTCACCCCCCCCCCCCCCCCTCTTGGGTTGCCATACCTGGGTCAACAAGTGGTATCAGAGCAAGGTTGCTCAATTTTTTAAATCTTAACCGATTTTTGAGCTATGGCAACTTTTAATTCAACTTCATATGTTGAGGGACTTTCTATCTCTAGACCTCCATTTTTTAATGGAAGTGATTACTCTTATTTGAAAACTAGAATGAGTATTTTTTTGAAATCTTTTGATTATGATTTATGGTCTATTGTTTTGGAAGGACCTTTTGTTCCTACCAAAATTGAAAATGGAGAAAGCATGCTTAAAGAACCTAAAGAGTTTAGTGAAGATGATAAAAGAAATTGAGTTTGAATGCTAAAGCTATGAATGTGTTGTATGGTGCTCTAGATAGAAATGAGTTTAATAGAATATCTACTTGTTCTACGGCACAAGAAATATGGCACACACTTGAAGTAACTCATGAAGGACTAGTCAAGTTAAAGAATCCAAAATTAGTATGCTAGTTCATAGTTATGAGCTTTTTAAGATGAAATCGGATGAATCAATTTCTTGAAATGTTTACTAGATTTACGGATATTATTAATAGTTTGAAATCTCTTGGTAAATCTTCTTCTAATGTTGAAATGGTGAGAAAGATTCTTAGGTGTCTACCAAAATCTTGGGAGCCAAAGGTGACGGCAATTCAAGAAGCAAAGGACCTCACCCAACTACCATTAGAAGAACTTATGGGTTCTCTCATGACTCATGAAATCACCTTGAAGGAGAACGAAGAAGATTTCAATTGGGCAAACATGTGCTCATGGCTTTTAAGAGAAAATGCAGATAAGTAATTCTAAACCATGATCCTAAACTTTCATATGATGAATTACTTGAAGCATTCCAAAATTTACATGTGCAAGTTGATAAGCAAAATTCAAAAATTAATGCTTTCAAAAGAAGTCAAAAATCATGTTATCTCAATTAGAAGAGGTGGTAGAAATAAATGAAGCTTTAGAAAATAAAAATAAAATTTTAAAGCAAAAAGATTTTGAAAGTTTGGAAAGTCAAATACATTTTTTTAAAACTGAAAATGACATTTTAAAACAAAAGGATTTTGATAAATTAGAGAAACAAAATGCTATTTTGAAAAAGGAAAATAATGACTTCAAAAATATTGTTGATAGTTTTACCAAAAGCACAAAAAATTTAAATTCTATGTTACAAA
>SNVD02005442.1:0-22361 GCA_013180625.2 Boswellia sacra
TACAGATTTATTTAGAAAGAATGCGTTTCAAGGGTTAAAGAAACCCCATATTCTGCCATTCTCAGGTTTTTCCACAATTGTTTTTTTTTTCTTTTAAATCAAAACTGAGAAAGATAAAAACACATAACAACTCTAAATTACGCAAAACTAAACTCACTCATAAAATAACAAAGTTCAACAAGTCAGCAAACAAAAAAAAGTTAGTTAGAATGGGTCTACAAAGTTTAAAAGTTAGCCTCCTTATTCAGCCATTATGGATTGAAGAGATCCAGAATGCGTTTCAAGAGAACTTGAACTTTTTAAGCCACCACTCTAAAAACCGAGATTAGAAAATATTACCTGGGACGAAAGAAATAACCTGAAAAAGCTCAAAAGAAACGACATGAAAAATCTAAAATAAACACACTAAAAAGAAAGCAAACAAAAACGAAGCAAACCAGCAAATAGAGATTTCAGATGGAGGGTTAAATCCAGTTGACGCCTTTTGTTGCCTTCTCCAAACCAATTTATCCGAGCCATTGTTGGATCAGGTGAATAGACGAATTCTTGTAGTTTGTCAATTAACTCTCCTGCAGTTGAAGCTGTAACCAGCATTTGCCTTGCTGACGGTGAGATGAATTTTTTTCTACAGCTTGATCAAGAAAGGACAACAAACCATCAAAAAAATTATTAACATTTAACAAACCAATGGGTTTCCGATGGATGTTTAGCTGTGCCCAAGATGTGATTTGAAATATCTCCTCTAATGTACCATAACCACCAGGCAAAGCTATAAATGCATCGGACTTAACAACCATATGTGCAATACGCTCATGCATGCTAGAGACCTGTAACTCTTCCCCGATTGTATTGCCTACGATATCTCATACAACTAATGGTTTGGGATAATGCCGAGAACTTTGCTCCCTCCTAGGGATGCAGCTGTTGACACACACCCCATTAACCCCAGACTACCCCCTCCATAAATCAAATTAATACCCCTCGCAGCTAATGTCCTACCAAGATCAAGAGCTGCTGTGGTAAACTCTCCATCTTTACCAAATTGCGATCCGCAAAATACGCATATATTGCGGAATCGCCGAATTGGTGTTTTATCCATTTCTACAAGTGCTCTAATCTTGTGTAAGACACGTTAGATATTATGCTTTTCAATTGCAAGACAGGTTATGGAATGACATATGAAAATATGCAGAATGTATATATACACCCATAAAACTCTCAAATTTTGACACATGGGGACATACTTTCGGTGGGGGTTGCTCGATGCAGATTTATCGCCCCAAGATTTGAAAAAATGAGATATGCTTTCGGCGAAGTTTGACAAAACCTACACACTTGTCTCCCACGTGAAGCATGGAAAATGGAGATACACTTTCGGCGGGGGTTGACAAAACCTCCACACTTGTCTCCCACGTGAAACATGAAAAGTAAAGATATACTTTCGGCGGAGGCATACAAAACCTCCACACTTGTCTTCCACGTGTGCTTATATCATGGGGTAGTCATCTGGTTTGTCAAAAAGAAAACTTGAAATTAAAACAAACAAAATCAACAAACAACAACAACACAAAAACAACATTGATAATCAGATCAAACGAAACAAGAAAGAAATAAAATTCGACAACAACAACACACATTCAAATATACAAGTAGTTGTGATTGTGGCTAACATCTTCCTCTGGTTTTACGTCCAGTAACGGCTGAAACGCCTTCTATGAGTCGGGGATTTGCTTCCCATCCAGTTTCTTATAAACTGGCAAACAGGGTCATTTTTAGTCAGATTCCCTAGACTATAACACTGCAATTCATCACGAAATTGCGTCCATAAATTAAGCAATTCACGCTGAACAAGTCCACAAGAATGTGACTCGAGAGTTAACAAAACATTATCCAGCGACTCATTACTCAAACCATTCTTAATAAATGAAAGTTTATCTTCTCTATTCCTGGACACAAAACCTAATGAACGACAAGTCTGGTTACAATTCCATCAGCACATTTATAACATACTTGTAACCTTTTCGCTCTTCGCCTCTTGGCGTAGTAGCTTTTTCCTAGACCAGGCATGTATTTTGCGGATTAATGTCCGGCTCACCGGACAATCTCACATTGACTTCGATAAGCCATCGGATATCAGCAGGCACATTTAGGAGCATCAATGCCCAAAGTTTAGTCATCCCGTACTTTTATAATTTTAAAACACAGCATTTTGAGGAGAAGTGAAGGAAAATATATAGATAGGTTGCGACAGAAAGATATCGCATCAATGAGAGGAGAAAAAGAAGTAGATATTACCGAAAGCACGATCGAGTTTGTTTTTCTCATAAGATATGCACGTTTCAAAACTTTGGCGAATGACTTCAACTTCCGTTTGGATGTTTCCACAAGCTGCTGCACAAATGAGCTCAAAGCACAGAGTAATCAAATTGAACAAAAGAAAAGAAAAGAAAAGAGCAGAAACGAAACTAAAGACACATAAAGAGATAACAACACAATAACAAACAAAAGTCAAAAACAAGTAAAAAAATATAAAAACAAATGAGATAGATGGCAAAGAGAGATGTAATTAACTGATCAATTGTGATGGCTATGAAAGGAATGATCCTCGAGACACAAAAATCGATTCTAATTATTGACCTCCATTTGTTGGATTTTTCTTTTCTTATTTTTATTTTTATTCTCAAAAAACAATTGGGTTGCTCCCAACAAGCGATTAGGTTTAACGTCGCTAGCGCCGACGTTTGTTCCATTTCAATGGAGGTCCAATCCTGCTGGTGACACTTCACTAATGGTGCATTGGATCTTCTTCTAACAAGATTAGGGTCCATGCATTTTGGTCTGGCCTTGGATGTTAGCAATCGTCCACCCAATAGCTGTTTTGTGGTTTGTAAGTATTCGGACGAGTTTCTCTTATTGTATTCGTGCAAGGCCCATTTCTATTATAATTGGCAAAGGATCATTCTCACTCAAGAATCCATGCCTCAAATGATCTGGAAGAAGCTTAAGCTCCAAGGCAGGGGCTGTCATCACAGAAGGAAGAATTTTCTCATTAGATAAAGGAAAGTGAATGTATGAAACATCATACCTATTTGTGGTTATTGCTATGGTCTCATCTAAGCTTGCCACAACTTCCTTCATTTCTTTGGACACTCGTATCAAAATTTCTGACTCCTTAGAATTTTCTGTCCCTATGTGCTCATTAATAGCGATATCCAATCCATTCTTGCGAGTTAACTCAAAACATTGTTGTGGCAGAGAATCAACAACGTCAACTGCAAAAACAGAATGTAAGTCACTAGAGTACCTCATTGCCTCACAGATATTGAAACATATCACCTTGCCATCAAACTCTATGATGAGAGTGTCATCACGAACATCAATCTTGGTTCTAACAGTTTTCGAGAATGGTCTCCCCATAAGAATCGGTGTTGGATTAGGAGATGTCTCATCCTCTATTTCAAGAACATAAAAGTCTACTAGGAAAAGCAATTGATTCATCTGCACAAGCACATCTTCCACAACTCTTTTGGTATATGCATTAAAACGATCAGCAATTTGAATGGTAATACCAATTTCCACAAAAGGTCCAAGATTTAAAGAAGCATAAATAGAATATGGCATGGTGAACGTACCTGGATCTTTGCACTTTGGAGGAATTTTCCTTTGCAATACAGTTGAAACATCTTCCCCCACACTTACTTTCTCATTTCTTTTTAACTTTCTTTTGCTAGTGCATAACTCCTTGAGACATTTTGTATAATGAGGTACTTGCTCGATAGCATCCAGAAGTGGTATATTTACCTCGATTTTGTGAGAAGTTTCCAGGATTTCTTGTTCTTTTTCCTCCTTCTTCGATTTTGCAAATCTACTAGGAAAAAGTGGAGGAGAAACATATGAAGGAATTGGAGTTATAGGATTTACCTGAGAAGTCAGTGTTTTGTTCATGGTGGAAGTGGTGTCATCTCCTTCATCAGTTTGTGATTTCTTTGGTATGACATCTAATTGCTCTTCATTTTGCAAAGTTATCGCACAAGAATTATCTCTTGGATTGATCACCGTTTGACAAGATAATTCTTCTGAGCCTTGGCCCTCGAATTTGCTCATGCTAGTGGCCAATTGTCCCATTTGATTTGCCAGGTTTTGGATACTTGCCCCAGTTTCCTGCTGGAATTGCATTGTGTTAGTGGCAAGTGCATTAACAATATCCTGGAGAGACATACCTGAGTTTTGTGAAGCTGGTTGCGGTGCTGATGTGGCATTGGTGGTGGTTGCATTTGAAATGGTTGCTGCACTCTAGGTTGATTGAAACCTTGTGGCCGATTTGGTATCACATTTGGAGTGATTGGTTGATGATTCCAGTAACTGAAATTATGGTGATCTTCCCATCCAGCATTGTAATTGTTAGAGAAAGGATCATACCATTGCCTCGTTTGTCCTGGAAATCCACCCATGGCATTGGCTTGTTCCATATATTCTTCTTGTAAAGTTGGATACATGTCGATTGGATGCTCCATCGTAGAATATATCCCACATTCATAAGATTTTTGCATATCTCCTACAGCCATGTTTTCCACAAGAGAGGTTAGCTCAGAAAGTTGTTGTTCAATGTTCGGAGTGCTTACCTCATTTACTCTCCATGGTACTTGTGGCTCAAATCCGCTACTGAATTGATAGAAGTTTACTGCCATGTTGTCTAAACACAAACAATCAGAAAAGAAAAACAAAGAAAATATGAATCAACAATGAAAACAAAATAACAAATCGATTAGAAAATCAATCCCCGGCAACGGCGCCAAAAACTTGATGCGTTCGAAACTAGCAAGTATACTAGTCGCACAAGTAATAAAGTGATGAGTAGATATCGTTCCCACGAGGATTGATTCTAATTAAATTTGTTATTTTTCAGCAACAATAAACTAAATATGGGGGGTTTTGTTGAATGATTAATTAAACTGAATACGAAGGCAAATAAAGAATAACACAACACAATATTAAATTGAATTGAAAATTCAATGAGAGACACTTGGTTAAGGGTTCTTTCTCTGCCACAAGATATGAATTTGTGAATTAACATAGAATTGTAATCCAATTACAGCATTGAAGTTATCAACCGTAGATAACAACAAGCTCTGTTATCCCAATCTTTCCTTACTTTGTTGTTAAATAAAACAAGCTCTTTATTTAATCTCTATCCATTAAACAACCTAGAACAAGCTCTCTAAGTTTAATTCAATAGAAGCATTACGATGAGAAAGATAGGTTGATCTAAGCAATAATCACACAAGTTCGGATTATTTAACCTAGGTTGTATTTTCCAATTGCAATCTCTGATCACAATTTTGCTACTAATGATTGGAAATTCATGACAATTACGGATCAAGATTTCTAATCTAGCAATAGACAACAACAGATTATATTCAGTTGGCCATCCAAATACAATCAGTAAGCAATCATAAGCATTAGATATGGGAAAATACAAGCAACTTCAATTAGAGAATTGGATAACAATTTCTTACACAATCAACTCACAAAATCCATATCAAGGGCTTGGAAATCACCCTCAACCAATTCAGATTTAGTTACACATATTCAATCAGAATAACAAATACAATACAGAGAAATTCCAGAATTGAAAAGGAAAGAAAGAACTTAGCAAATTCTTTGAAAATCTTCTTTGTAGATGAATCTTCTTGGAATTGTAGTTCCTCCTCTTTCAAAATCTTCTTTCTCCTTCAAGAACTCCAAGGGATGAGAGAAATCCAGAAATGCAGCCTCCTCCCACGTTTTTCCCTCTTCAAGTTATGAAAATAAAACCCTAAAATGTGTTTAAATACTCTGCTACAGTAACCTGCTACAGTGTCCCGTATTATACATGCTACAGTGATTTGTGGAATTACATTTCTATACTTCTCACACTGTTTTGATTACAACTTTTGGTACACTGAATGGATTTATAAACCGTAAATTTCTCCAGAAAATAGACTTCGAGAGCTTTCCAACGGTATATAACATGTCATCGGGTTCATTGTATATCAATACAATTAAATCCGAGAAGATCACTGACTAGCAGAGGTGAAAATGAAGGGTTTTACTCCATTTTTGTGCAAGTTGCTCCAAAACTCCTACAAACATCAAAACCACACAAAAACATAAAAATACCAAGGAATATAGCAAAGAAACATGGACGAATTGATATAAAAGTAATACATAAATAGACACCTATCAAGTTAGCTAATGCTTATATAGTTAGAAATGGATAGTTTCATACTGGACTGAATTCTATTGTTATTGTTTATTACTGTATATTCACCTAGCTTACTTACTGAGTTTTACTCATTAAAGTTATTGTGTGCCTCAGGTGATCAGTAGATTGAGCTATGGATGGAGGACTTTTGGCATTGCTGACAGAGTTCCCTTGGCAACCAAAGACCGCTGCTCTATATTAGCATAGTCATACTGTAGAACCTCTTTTGATTTTTGAATGTATCTATATACAGTGAAATGGTGTGGTTGTGATTAGAAACTCCGTTTTGTGTGATACTAAGATCAATCTTTGAAAGAAATAACAAAGATCATATTTAAATGACTGTATAAATGCTATATTTTGTATGTCTAGAATGAGTTGTGACAGTAGTGGTATCAGAGCATAGGTTTAAGTTTCTGTAGACATTTTGTTGTAAGCGGTCAAGGGAACCATGTCTATGCCAAATCCTCCATAGTAAGTAAGATTGATAATTATTTGATTTCTATATTGAAATCTCTGAAATGGTTGTATATGATGAGGAGTGCTAATTATTATTATTAGTAGAATTATCGTTATTTATATGGTGCCTCATTCTGTTCTAATTATCAGAATTGATAGTCATGTCTCGACCGGGACGACCCAGGAGGGCCGATAACCCCACCGTGGAGGAAATGAGAAGAGGTAGCACCACACCTAGAGTGAGACGAACCTCAGAGCTAGACGAACCTGCTTTGGTCAGAAATAGAAGATCGAAGAGGCAAGTTGGGACTAGTAGCAGCTCACGGGCTCAAGACACTACAGTCCAGGAGTTAGTACAGATTTTGACTGATGTGAGACGGGAGGCTGCACAACCTAGTTCCACCACCACTTCTGAAAATATACAAGTTGTGGAGCAGTTTAGAAGACTCAACCCTCCATCCTTTACAGGCTCAACAAACCCATTAGCTGCAGAAGAATGGGTTTGTAAAATGGAGAGAATATTTGAGCTTATGGGGTGTACTGATACACAACGGCTCACATGTGCTACTTTTATGTTAGACGATAGTGCAAGTTATTGGTGGGAAATGACCAAGAGAGCTCACACTGGAGAAGATGGAGTGCTTACTTGGGCTCAGTTTAAAGAGTTGTTTTATGACAAGTACTTCCCTCAGTCATTGAAGAATGAGAAGATTGCTGAATTTCTACAGTTAACTCAGGGGTCCATGTCCCTCACAGAATATGAAAGGAAGTTCGAGGCTCTCTCCAGATTTGCTCCACACCTCATCAATACAGAAGAGGAGAAAGCCAAGCTCTTTGAGAGAGGCCTGAAACCAGAAATTCGAAGGCACGTGGCAGCTTTTGAATTGAAAAGCTACAGTGCAGTGCTGAGGAAGGCTCAGATATTGGACAGAGATGAAGAAATAACTGAAGCTGGCAAGTTTAAAGAAGAGGGTTCTGGTTCTCAACCAAGGAAGCCATGGAGGAATAATAGCAAACGGTTCGAGAAAGGCAAAGGAAAGAAGATGCAAAATATGGGTAGGAAAGAATTTCCTGTATGTGACACATGCCACAGAACACATAAAGGAATGTGTCATTTCAAGACTGGAGCGTGCTTCCGGTGTGGAAAAACTGGACACTTTATTGCATCATGTCCTGAAGCCAGTCAAGCTCCTATTACTCCTGGTAGAGTTCAGAATGCATCGGGTAGAGAACCACGAGCTCAAGGAAGAGTCTATGCCCTTACCACCACTGAAGCACGGGAGGCTCCATCGGTTGTTTCTGGTATTATCTCTGTTCTTGGTCATAATGCTCATGTATTGTTTGATTCGGGTGCCACTCATTCCTTTATGTCTCGTACTTTTGCTCATAAAGTGGAGGTAAAGCCTTCAATTATGGAGGTTGAGATGTGTGTCTCTACTCCTTCGGGGATGGCATTGTGTGTTAAAGAAGAGTTGATATCCTGCCCGATTAAAATAGATAGCCAAGAGTTAGA
Organism: Boswellia sacra; assembly: GCA_013180625.2. Classification (NCBI taxonomy): domain Eukaryota; kingdom Viridiplantae; phylum Streptophyta; class Magnoliopsida; order Sapindales; family Burseraceae; genus Boswellia; species Boswellia sacra. Next base: position 8,217 of record SNVD02005442.1, read on the forward strand.
GGCCAATCTAATCATCTTGGAGATGCGTGATTTTGATGTGATTCTGGGTATGGATTGGCTGTCTAAATATCATGCAGATGTCAAGTGTTTTGAGAAAAAAGTGGTATTCCATACTCCACTCGGATTGGAGTGCAGCTTTGTCGGGGTGGATATAGTTTCATTGCCACGGATTGTTTCAGCTTTGAAAGCCCAAAAGTTCCTCCGGAAGGGATGTATGGGTTTCTTGGCTTGTGTTATGGAGACACCGAAGGACGAAAAGAGTATTCAGAACATTCCAGTGGTAAATGAATTTACAGATGTGTTCCCAGAAGAATTACCCGGACTCCCTCCCGATCGAGAAATTGAGTTCACTATTGATCTTTTACCGGGAACCACTCCTATATCCAAAGTTCCATATCGGATGTCACCAACGGAACTTAAAGAATTGAAGGAGCAGTTACAGGAGTTACTGGATAAGGGTTTCATCCATCCCAGTGTCTCTCCTTGGGGAGCACCAGTTCTGTTTGTGAAGAAAAAGGATAGGACAATGAGATTGTGCATTGATTATCGTGAGTTGAATCAGGTGACTATAAAGAACAGGTATCCACTTCCAAGGATTGATGATCTACTCGATCAGTTACATGGGGCAAGTGTGTTTTCTAAGATTGATCTTCGATCCGGATACCATCAGTTAAAGATCAGAAAGGAAGACATTTCCAAGACTGCCTTTCGAACGAGGTATGGGCACTATGAATTCTTGGTGATGCCTTTCGGACTCACGAATGCTCCAGCTGCTTTTATGGATCTTATGAACCGTGTTTTTAAGGAATTCTTGGATAAATTCGTCATTGTGTTCATTGATGATATTTTGGTGTATTCTAAGAATTTTGAAGAACACGAAGAGCATTTGAGAAGGGTATTGCAGTTATTGAGAGAGAAGAAACTGTATGCCAAATTCAAGAAATGCGAGTTTTGGCTCAACCAAATTTCTTTCTTGGGTCACATTGTTTCAGGTGATGGGATCTCAGTAGACCCAAATAAAGTGGAAGCTATTGTGAAGTGGCCAAGACCGACTAATGTAACTGAAGTGCGTAGCTTTCTAGGATTGGCCGGATACTATAGGAGATTTGTTGAAGGCTTTTCCAAGATAGCCTCGCCCTTAACACAGTTGACTAGGGAGAATGTAGCTTTTGTATGGTCAGAAGACTGTGAGAAAAGTTTTCAGGAACTCAAGAACCGATTGGTGACAGCTCCAGTACTGACTATCCCTTCTGGTTCAGAAGGATTTGTGATATATAGTGATGCTTCTAAGAAAGGGTTGGGGTGTGTTTTGATGCAAAATGGCAAGGTTATAGCCTATGCATCTCGACAATTGAAGGACTATGAGAAGAATTACCCTACCCATGATCTAGAACTGGCAGCAGTGGTATTTGCATTAAAGATTTGGAGGCATTACTTATACGGAGCAAGATGTGAGATTTATACCGACCATAAGAGCCTTAAATATTTCTTCACTCAGAAGGAATTAAATATGAGGCAAAGGCGATGGCTTGAATTGGTCAAGGATTATGATTGTGTCATTAATTATCATCCTGGAAAAGCGAATGTGGTGGCGGATGCCTTGAGTAGAAAGTCTTCTGGACATATGGCTGCTTTAGTTACCACACAACGGTCAATAATGCAAGATCTAGAGAAACTTGCTATTGAGATTGTTCAGCTGAATAAATGCTTACATTTGGCTTCATTGGTCGTGCAACCCACCATTATTGAGAAGATCAAGAGGAGTCAATGTGAAGATGCCTTTTTGAAGAAGGTGAGGGAAGAAGTTCCATTGGGTAAGAGGCCAGGTTTTGTTATCTCTTCTGACGGGGTATTATACTTCGAAGGAAGATTATGTGTGCCAAATGTGATAGAGTTGAAACGAGAAATATTGAATGAAGCACATAGTTCTCCTTATTCGGTGCATCCTGGCTGTACAAAGATGTATAGGGATCTTCGAAATAGCTACTGGTGGGTTGATATGAAGAAGGAAATAGCTCAATTTGTTGAACAATGCTTAGTTTGTCAACAAGTTAAAGCTGAACATCAAAGGCCATCGGGATTACTAAATCCACTATCAATACCAGAATGGAAATGGGAACACATCACTATGGATTTTGTTGTGAGTCTACCGAGGACTAGGAATGGATGCGATGCAATTTGGGTGATTGTGGACTGGTTAACAAAATCAGCACATTTTCTTCCTGTGCGCACTACCTTCACTATGGATAGATATGCCCAGCTCTATGTAGATGAGATTGTGAGACTACATGGAATACCGATATCTATTGTTTCAGATCGGGACCCAAGATTTACCTCCCAATTCTGGAAAAGGTTACATAAGGCTTTGGGCACTAAACTAAAGTTCAGCACGGCTTTTCATCCTCAAACAGATGGTCAGTCAGAAAGGACCATCCAGATTCTAGAAGATATGCTTAGAGCCTGTGTGTTGGACTTCAATGATAGTTGGGATAGGCACTTGACTTTGGTTGAATTTGCATACAACAACAGCTATCAATCCACAATAGGAATGGCCCCTTATGAAGCCTTATATGGGAGGAAGTGTAGATCACCCATCCATTGGGATGAGGTTGGTGAAAGAAAGATACTTGGGCCCGAAATTGTACAGCAAACATGTGATATCATCCAAAAAGTGAAGGACAGAATGAATGCAGCACAGAGCAGACAGAAGAATTATGCTGATCAGCGAAGGAAGAAGTTAGAATTTGTAACAGGAGATAAAGTTTTCCTTAAAGTTGCTCCTATGAAAGGAGTGATGCGATTTGGAAAGAAAGGGAAATTGAGTCCAAGATATATTGGCCCTTATGAGATTCTGGAAAGGATTGGAGAGGCAGCATATAAACTTGCCTTACCACCTTCATTGTATGGAGTGCATGATGTCTTTCATGTCTCCATGTTAAGGAAATATGTTTCGGATCCATCCCATGTGCTGAGTTCTGAACTTCCGGAGTTGAGAGCCGATCTTACATATGAGGAGAGACCGATCCGAATCATAGATCGCAAAGAACATGGACTTCGGAAGAGGAACATACCATTGGTGAAAGTACTTTGGGAAAATCACTCCATAGGAGAAGCAACTTGGGAATTAGAGGAAGAAATGCGTACCAAATACCCCTCTCTATTCGAATGATTGTACTGAATTTCGGGGACGAAATTCTTTTAAGGAGGGGAGAGTTGTAATATCCTAAATTTTGTAGTGTACATTATATCATGTGTTATAGTTACATATGTATTAATGTATATGTAATGTATTTGAATTGTAATGTAATAAATGAAAGAATGAGGGGCTTAATTAAAAGAGTATTGGGTCTAATGGTTATAAAGGAGGAGAGAAGGACTAAATGAAAATTTGGCCTAATTTTATATATAAATGGGAAGAGTTCTAGAATTCTTTCATTCCTCTCCTTACATACACGTTCCAGCCCTCTACTCTCTCAGAAAATTTTCACACAAATCATCAAGGAATCAAGGGAAGAAAGGGAGAAAAAAAAAAGAGGGAGAAGGTAAGAACCAATTCTCTAATTAGAATTCTTTGTATTATTGTTTATTTAATTTAAAGAAATTCCTTGTGTAGTGATGTGAGTATGAGAACTGTTATTTGTATGCTGAAAATTGTATGGAGATGTGAATTTGAATGAGTTTTGAATGCATCTAAGTAAGGAGATGAAGATATAAGCTAGAATTGAGAGTTTAGTTCAAATCCTGGAAATTTTGTTACACTGAACAGTACCTGTTCCGAAAATTACCAAAAATCAGGGGGACATTTTCTTGTTCTGAAATTTTTATGGATGAAAATAGACATGTCCAGGAGTGTATAGCAATTGGATTCACTCAAAAATTCGAAGTAGGTGATTTGGAGTGAATTTTTGAATTTCTGGTATGGTATTGCACATGTCCCCTGTCTTAGAACAGAGGAGGGGAAGACGATTTTAGTTGAAGGTCCAAATCTTCATATAATTACCTGATTTTTGGTATGCAAGTTCTTTTATGTGTCATATATGAGACTGTAAATTTTCACTGATATTAAAGGTCTGTGTGAATTGTTATAGATTTTTAAAGTTGGCTTGTTAAAACTGGAATTTTTAGTTTCCAAAACAGGGCAGTTAGAAATAAATGGATTTGAATGGGTTAAACACCTTGAAGAGCCCTGAGTTTTGGTATGGAGGTATATATATATGTTATATACCACCCTGTAAATTTTTATGGCCAATTGAGTAGGATTGCAATTCCTACAAATTTTTAAGTCTATACTGCTCAGTGAAATGAATACAATGCCAGAATTGTTGAGGTAATGAATTTGATTATTTTTAGTGGCCAAATGATTCCAATTGGCTCTAAAAATTTTAACGAGACATGAGGTATGTGTGTAAAAGATGTCTACCTACTGGTGTGAATTTTTGGAAGTAGATAATTGTTGTTGTGAATTGTTTGTCAAAGTAAGTATGGAAATAGAGCCAAAAAGGGGGAAATATTTTACAAGTGTATGGTGACCTAAAAAGAGATTTTGTTTTATTTTTAGGTCAATCACAAGCATCGAAAAGCAGCTATACGAGGTAAGTAAGCTAACTATTCTGAGGCCACAATAAATTGTGTACTGTATGTATGTAATTTTGTGGATTGTAACACTATTAAATGCTAGCAACTTGATGCTTGAATGTGAGATATTGTGACTGTTTTGGAAGCCTGATATAGAGCTTCTTTAATGTGACTGATTGTGAATGATGAAACATGATTGGCATGCCAAGACCTAGGAAGTTTAGCTCTCATAGCTTGAGGGGAGGTCTGGACCATGTGTTTCCCTACATGGGATTCGGTAGCATGGGCCCGGTATCACTCGGATTGTCAGACTAGCCTCGAGTTATTTCAAGTGTAGGCATCCAAATGTATTTGTACTGTTTTGTACTGTTCCATGGCTTGAGGGGAGGTCTGGACCATGTGTTTCTCTAGACGAGATTCGGTAGCATGGGCCCGGTATCACCCGGATTGTCAGACTAGCCTTGAGCTATTATATGGGAACTGACTGTGAAATGAAAAGTCCTACATTGATTAGAGAGCATTTTCCCCTAGGTGACTGTAATTGATACTATGGAAGCTTCCTCATTATGTGATTGTGATTGTACATGAAAAAAGCGATGAGTAGAGAAATGTGAACTCACTTATGTGAGGTTGAATCGACCTATAGAGGTCTAGAAAGAAAATCGGCGCGGGAGCGCAAATGTAACCGAAGTGAACTCTGGGGCATTCTTTCTTTAACGAGTTAGCTAATGCTTATATAGTTAGAAATGGATAGTTTCATACTGGACTGAATTCTATTGTTATTGTTTATTACTGTATATTCACCTAGCTTACTTACTGAGTTTTACTCATTAAAGTTATTGTGTGCCTCAGGTGATCAGTAGATTGAGCTATGGATGGAGGACTTTTGGCATTGCTGACAGAGTTCCCTTGGCAACCAAAGACCGCTGCTCTATATTAGCATAGTCATACTGTAGAACCTCTTTTGATTTTTGAATGTATCTATATACAGTAAAATGGTGTGATTGTGATTAGAAACTCCGTTTTGTGTGATACTAAGATCAATCTTTGAAAGAAATAACAAAGATCATATTTAAATGACTGTATAAATACTATATTTTGTATGTCTAGAATGAGTTGTGACATTATAACTCATAAAATTAAATCTTATATTAATATTTTATAACTCATTATATCATATTTGTTCTAAACATTTTATCTTTTAATACAAATCACCTCTAAAAAGTAGTTTGTCAGACTCTGCGTCACCCCTTCAATTGCATTTTTTCAATTTATTGAAGTTAAACAATTCATAAGTAATCAAGGATTGACTGCCTCTCTATTGTTTTTATTTCAATTCATTAATTTTGAACTGCATTTGTAGCAGTGAAACTGTGAAACCAAAACGACGACAGAGAGAAAGTGTTGGCCAAAGACTTCTTCGGGTTTTGAGAAATTGAAAACGAGGAGAATAAAAGGTGAATAAAACAGTCAACGCTTACTAAAATCGAAAATCACTGCCAAACTCGTTTAAATCGATTGTTGTCAATTTTAGGGGTTATATTCCTCTCGTCGGGCGATTTCGGGTGGCTTTGTTTTTGTTATGTCCGATATTGGGTCACTTTGGGAAGGGTTGATCCCGATCAATCCCCAACCCATTTACAGTCGCAGAGGAGATTGCACAAAAGAAAATATATATAAAAGAATACTCTGTAGCCCTTTGTAACGAAAGTTGAGATGGCCGAGTTGGTCTAAGGCGCCAGATTAAGGTTCTGGTCCGAAAGGGCGTGGGTTCAAATCCCACTCTCAACAACAAGTTGAATTTCTTTTTTTTTTTTTTTCAAATCCCACTCTCAACAATAATTTTCTTTTTAATTTTTCGATGTTTGTAAGTTCAATTTTTTTTTTTCGATTTTGTTAGCATTATTTTTCATTTTGTTAGTTTATTTTTTTAATTTTTAATTTTGTTGGTTCAATTTTTGAGTTTTTTAATTTTTAATATATATATATATATATATTATTTTTATTTTTATGGAACCAACAAAATCGAACTGACGTGTTATAATTTAAACCAAACCGATGTGTTACAATCTTGCTCTTACAGGACACTTAAACTGATAACTGAACCTCGCGCGCGCCGAACTCAACAACCTTATCTGCTCTTCTTGGCCACACTCTGTGTAAAGAGAAGCTCTAAACAAACTATCATCAATATGATTGCTTATCTCTCGAACCCAGCTACTTTAACTACATTTCACTGCAGATATCAAAAATGCTTCAAATTCCCATATATTAAAGCTTCAGCTTCATCTTCTGCTGCTCCCGGTGTTGATCTCAAGAGCCTTGAATCTGCCATTTCTAAGGTTCTTCTGCTTCTTAACTTTTAGTCCCGCGTCATCGTTTATCGTACTTCCACTAGTGTTAATTATGTTTTGACATGTTGGTTTCAAGAATACCTTAATTGATCAATCCGGATTTAATCTGAGTGAACCATTTTTGCTATTTCAAAAGTTGCACAAATGCAATTAGTGAGTACCCTTTTCGACTTGTTGGAGTTCAGTGATTCTCTCTTAAAATTTTTGATTGGTTCTTTACTTGTTTTGCTTTACACAACAAGAGAGAACTGACTAGCTCTTTGTCTCTTTTGCTCTATGTTTGATTAATTTACTTAATTTTATTTTGTAAAGATATGTGTGATGAATTTGGCGCAGAAAGATAGTAATGCTGTTAAAGAGGCGCTTGATAGGCTGAGTGAAGTGGGGTGGGCAAAGAAATGGAGTTCTCAGCCCTATATCTCACGTCGTACGGTCAGTGTTCATTAACCGTGTGAAGTTATGGGAAAGGGCCACTCAAACAATATTACCCAAATCTTCGAACCTATGCACACATGTATATAAATATTGTATACTTGGTTCACTGCTTAGTTTGTGGATATTACTTTACTTATATGCTGAAATTTTTGGCAAATGGGTAGTTTTGACTCTCAGATTTTATGAATCAGACATCGGTTAGGGAGCTGACATCTCTTGGAATTAAAAATGCTGAGAACCTTGCAATCCCAAGCGTCAGAAATGATGTAAGTACTACTAGACTATTATTGAAATTTGGATGTCACCGAACACACGAAGTTTACTTATGAACACACAAATTTAGCAATGAGAGACCTCAGCAGAAAATCAACCCAACAATGTCGTTGTTGCAACAACTCGGATCATAACAATTGCATCATGTATGTAACTATAGAGCTGAATGTGAACTGTTTCTAATTTTGTGTGCTTTTCCAATTAACACATATCTGATAGGGCTTCTTATTGCTTGGAATGTTATGATGTTATATGTTGACTAGAATTTAATCAGAAAACTTTGCACTTATGTTTGGTTTTAATCTCATTTACTTAGTAATTATTATTATATATTTAGTTTTCAAAGTATAGTTCATATGTTTGATGTCTTTCAGTGATACAGGCAGCTTTTCTTTTCACAGTGGTGGGGACGACAGGGTTTTTGGGTGTTCTCGCTGGCCAGCTTCCAGGGGTAACTTCTCAATTACTTTCCCCTTTTCTTTTTATTGCGCATGCAATACTGAAGCAGTATATTTATTTGAAGGGGAATGTATTCATAAATAAATTTCATCTTCGCAGATAGTTTACGTGCTAGGTGCTGCAATTTTTTTTTTTTCCAAAATCGAAAGCAAATAGTGCAGATGATTCTTCAAACTTTGAATTTGAAGAATACTGTGGCTTGCGTTTCAAATTGCATCTTTATATTAAGCTTATTATTTGCCCAGCATCATCCCAAGTGAATGTCATATTATGTCCTTTTAAGGGCGAAATCTTTCTGTGTTGCATATCTGACTTGTGGCAATTACTTGTAAAGTAACATATAGTACTTTGAAGGGTGAACTATTAAACCTTTACTTGTTATACCCCTGCGTAGGACTGGGGCTTCTTTGTGCCATACTTAATTGGTAGCATTTCTTTAATAGTCTTGGCTGTGGGAAGCATCTCACCAGGGTAAGACATGAAGCATATATTCTCTAGTATTATATCTTATTTGTATTTCCAGTAATGAAGCCGCAATTGTTGTTTCATTTTATAGATAAGTGAAAATGGAGTCTTTATGGATGCTTGCGACTTGATATACTTATGCTCTTAATTTTCTGTTTAGGCTTCTTCAAGCTGCCATTCAAGGCTTTTCATCATTTTTTCCTGATTATCAGGAGAGAGTCTCCAGACATGAAGCTGCTCATTTTTTAGGTACTCTCATTAACTTTCAGTACATTCAATCATGATGGGGTGCTTCATTGTTTATCATCTAACTAGATAATGTTCCGTTTCCCAAATTGTAGTTGCCTATTTGCTTGGCCTTCCTATTCTGGGGTACTCATTGGATATTGGGAAAGAGAATGTCAATCTTATCGATGAGAAGCTGGAAAAACAGATATATAGTGGGCAGCTTGATGCTAAGGAACTTGACAGGTACCCTTTTGAAAGCTGTTACCACTGCACTAACAATTTATGGCCATGTTACCTTAGGGTTGTCTAGAATAGTCTATATATAAGCCACATATTCCACCTGAAAAATGGTGATTTCCTCTATCAAGAGAAATGTTGGCTTCTCAAGATTAGTGGATTTCATGTTTTCATCACATCTCTACGTTGAAGAACTTGAAACCCTGGTTTCTTTTTTTCCTGTGCTCTAATTTATATACCCTAGTGCCTGTGAGTTCACATTTATATTCCCTGGAAGAAATGCACAAGGGTCAACAATGTTAGATAATTTCATGAGTGGAGATCTCTCTGACATATACAGGAGACTATTGGGAACTTTGTTAGTGATATTAACTGTCGTAAATTTTCTCAGATTGGCAATTGTAGCAATGGCGGGACTCGCCGCAGAGGGTCTGCAATATGACAAAGTAGTTGGTCAATCTGCTGATCTTTTCACTCTTCAGGTTTATAAACTACATCTAAAGCTCTTTACCACATATTAGTTTACTACACCCACAAAACATTGGGATGTTTTTCTTTTATTCAGAGATTTATAAACAGAAGCAAACCACAGCTTAGCAAAGACCAACAGCAAAATCTTACTAGATGGGCTGTAAGTTCCTCAATTATCCAACTGATAAACATTGGCTGATTCTAGCTATTGACTTGAATGTCACTTCCAATTATCAAATGACTTCTTTTAAGAAAAAGTTTTACCAGTAAACTTAATGTTTGGATTTGCAATGCTAACAACAGAATACTAATCCCGGGGAAATGCAGGTTTTGTTTGCTGGATCTCTCTTAAAAAATAACAAGGTGATACATGAAGCTTTAATGACTGCAATGTCAAAGAAGGCAACTGTAGCAGAGTGCATTGAAGCAATTGAGAATGCTGCATAGTTCCACAGTCTGAATCTTCAGCAAGTTCTACTTTCCAGTCAGACCTGTCTACCATGCCAACCAGTTGGATAACTTAAACTGTGATATCTCTGTCCGTCCCAACAAAACGCAATGTATTTATTCGGATAAAAGAGAATTCAATTAGTTGGGATTTTTTGTGTGTGTTGATTAGCAAGATGAAATCGATTCAACGCTGAGGACTGTAATAGTAAAATTGAATTTCTGATATAGAAAAAAATTATAGGTAACAACTTCCTGTTCCTGAAGTGTATAAATCAAAAAGATGATTATAAACCAACTGCTGACCATGGTATGCAATTAAGGGACTGTTACCCTTTTACATGAGTTGCATTTTCTTTCACATAATTTTGAAAGCTTAATGGCAAGTATCAAAGTCATGTTATCTATCATTTTCAATCAATTGAGATATCCAAACAAACATATTCATGAAAGAATTACCAGAATTAAGAAGAACTAAGAAATGAGAAAAACAGAACAAGCTTTATTTTGTTGATAGAAATATTAAACCAAAAATCTTGCATTGTCACACAAGTTGTCTATTCATCTAAGCTCTCTCATAAAACGATTCACATGGGTAACCAACCGATCAAGCTGCAGCTACATGGATAATGAAAACCTGAGCAATTCTTTATTTATAGCCGCCCATACATTGAGATTAGATCTCTTAGTTTTGCCGCGTGTATCTCCAAGTGATCAAAAGTCATAGAATTCGGAATCCTCCAACCCCAGTTTCCAAACTGTATTAACAAATATCACCAAAAGTGGCAGAGGATTAAATACTCAGAAATCATATTTCAACATAGACATTTGTTACAAATATGGTAGTCTGCTTTAATTTCAGAAAAATATTCAAATCCCAAGTCTTACCACAAATTTCTCAGCTTAAGTTGATGTAGCATGTGTATTGTTACATTAGGGTTATTTTAGTCTTTTCATTAATTTTGTTATTAGGACTTAATTGATTTACGAATTTATTAGTTAGGGATTTTGACTTTTTCTAATTGACTCAAATTCCCAATATGCCATGATATATTTTTCTATTTGTCCTTAGGGTTTAGACTATTGTATATATAGGTCTTTCATTATTTTTATTTCCAGACTTAGTGTATTCTCCCCATTGTTCTTTTTTTTTTGGATCCTTTTTTTTTTTTTTTTTGTGTTAGGTCCCTGATCGCAAGCGATGAGAAACCTGCATTAAGATTTGAGATGTGTGGCATGCATTACTCTAAACTTTATTCTCTTAATATGAGGGGGCAAATACTCCATAAGTTGAATAGAACCAGATTTAAGGCCATTTTCCTTAATGTGTTTTCTGTTTTAGATTCAGCCAAAAGTTTTTTGTTTGTTTTCTAGACAACTAGGCCTGGAGTACTAATTCTCGGATGACAAACTTTTATAATCACAGAAGTTATAGAAAGCCATTAATGTTAATGAGAAAAAGCTTCTGATGCAAAAAAATAGTTGTGTAAAGCCTAAAGAAAGAAGGATTATCTATCTTAGTTCGGCAAGACTTCAGTTAAAATAACCTATCCATACCTAAATTCGGAGCAGACCTATAATCCTTTAAAGCCAAATAAAAAGCATATCTGGCCAAACCAAGCTGGTTTAGAACCCTGGTAAAACCAATCACCTATTTGATTAAATCTATGCATATCTTTTACCTGAGTTGCAGGGATATTCATCCGGGCAGAATTCCCAAGCCCAAGGATATCTTGCATGGGTACAACTGCAGTTTGGGCCACCGAAGATAGAGCAGCCTGGATGATTGGCCAGGGAATATCATCTTCTTCAGTTATAGAAAGATACTTCAGAACCTGCAACAACAGTTACATTATAGTAAACTAATAGCAGGGCATAAACCTTGTTAAATGCATCCGATACTTCACGCAGTAGTTCAAGATCCAAAAAACATAAAGAAAAGGCAAAACTTACATTGGACTTCTCTTCATGCTTCAGACAGTCCCACCAGCCTCGGGTCTACCATACAAAATGATAACTATTAGTGGTTCACATTTAAGAATCTGGAAGAGATTTTTTAAGGAAAACTATGTAATTGGAACACTGATGCTTCTGTCATGTGCATTTGACCAGACCACAAGTAAGCAATAGATCATTCCAGAAATTAAATGGTGGTCAAAAGATTCCACCTAGTCAATAGCCAAAGCTACTCAGTCAATTGGCCTTTTTCCACTATTTTTCCCAAGGATGAGAAAAAGAGAAAAGGATGAAATAATATTTACAGCATAATGGCTATCCTTGCGAGTTACAACAGTACATAACTTTAAGATTGTGAGGCAATCAACATATAATGTGGCATATTTTCCATTCTTTTTAACACAGAAAAGAACCAGGTTAAAAAAAGGAATAATGTAAATGGAATAAAAGACCTTTACCGTGTCATTATCATGAGTTCCAGTGTACACAACTTGATTGGCCTCATGATTATGGGGTAAATGAGGGTTTTTAGCGTCACTTCCAAAAGCTAGACAAAGAAATACAGCACAGGACCATGAAATTACACCAAGAAAATTCCAAATTATAACTTAAAGAGGAAAAGTGAAATATCAGTAGACAATTAATTAACAGATAATCATTACCAAACTGGAGAACAGCCATTCCAGGTGCCCCAATAGATTTCCTGAGCTGAACTACGTCCTCGGTGATAACCCCCTGTCACATGACAGAAGAAGAGATCATAACATATCAGCAGAGGCAAATAAATGGATACACAAGAATATTTGACCCCATTATCTAGACAGGAAACATCAGTGGTGACACCTAACAGAGCATCAAAAGCCCAAACAATTATTAGTTCATCCTTGAAGTAGGCATTTGTTTATTAAGATAGTATGAAGCCCTTAAAAATAAAAAATGGAAAATGCAGCAAAGTGACAAAATTATAATCTGATAGACAACACATGAGAAGACATGTAAACCAGGACTAGTAGCTCAGTTTTTAGAACACTTGGTAATTCCAAACAATTCATCATGTCAAGGACCATAAAAATAAATGTCAACTTTGGGACTCTATAATTCCAGGGTTTTGTAATTGTTAGCAGGTTACATGATTCCACCACAGGAAAACATCTTATAGCAAGACAAAGTAAAAAAAAAAAAAAAAAAAAAAAAAGGTGAAGGATTGACTTGCTTGGGTCCCATCTGACAAAACATACCAAATCTTCTGCTATTATCTTGATATTTCCAACAGCTTTGGAGATGGCATCAAACACGGATTTTCCAGGTCCCACCTACTGTCATAAAAAATATATCTAAGATTGATAATGTGATATTGCAAAACACTTGTAACTTCTGTTATCAAAATCTTACCTTCCATCGTCCAACCAATGCAACCTTTGCTTCTGCATAGTAAGCCAATATATGAGTTTTTGTGTATATTTTAGTGCAATATATGTCTGCAGAACACAACAAATGATCCATCTAATTTAATACCATCTCACCAGATGGAACAGCCCAATAGCCAGCAAATCCTCTAAAGTGGTCAATCCTGAATTCATCATATAAATCCTGAGCACGTCTTATACGTTGAATCCACCATGAGAATCCATCCTTCTCCATGGCTTTCCAATCATACAGAGGGCTTTCATGGTGAACATAAAGTTAATCAACAAGCAGTCTGATAATTCAAGCTAAAAATTACATATGAGCAACATCAGTACAAATTCACTACCAATTTTAGACAATAGCATGATCTATGTAACATTTTCTGGGTGTTCATACTTTTTTCTTATTTAACTTATTCAGTACGATTGAGTGGACTCAGCAACCGACTTTGTAGGTATCGTGATCTAATTATGTTGTAACTAATATTGTTGATTGTTCATATAGTTTTCCGAAGCATTAACTCCAATGGTCAGGGGATTAATGTATAAAAGTGACCTAAAACATTAATAAGCTAAAAATAGAAATACAAACAGATAGAGAGATGCAAAAATTCAATGGACATATCAGGATAAAAATCTGCCCGACAGAGGAGACTTGTGTTCTTTTAGCAGAGCATAAGCTGATTTGCATGGTCACATTATTTTCAAGATATTAAATAAATCAATGAATAAATGTCACTATTATGCAAAAAATAAAAAAGTTAAACTTATGAGGCAGAACATGAATAATCAATGTGATCACTTGGTAGTACAATATATGAAAACAAACCTGCCCCATA
>SNVD02005443.1:0-22424 GCA_013180625.2 Boswellia sacra
CAAGTTATCCTTACTGATTTGTCAGATAGACTGAGGCTACTGAGAAAGAATGTTGAAGCTAATTTGCAACATGGAGATTTGCGGGGCTCTGCCACAGTCAAGGAGCTTACATGGGGTCATGACCCTGATCAGGACATGGTTCAACCTTTACCTGTTACGGTAATGATCTCTCTATTGTTTGATCAACAGAATGCAATAACTGCCCTTGATTATATGTTTCTGTTTCTAGGTTTTGTCAAAAATTGGTGAAAATATGGTATATTTGGTTTTAATTTTGATTGAGAATGGCAAGTAATGTCTTTCTGATCTTGATCTTTAATTTTGATGTTGGAAAATTAAACAGATTGTGAAGAGTTAGGTTAAAAAAATTAGCCGTGCAAAGGGGTTGAATGAGCAACTGGTTCAAGAAGCAAATGCCAACAAATGATTTGCTGAATCGTTTAATTTGAGATAGCATTTATTTATTTATTTTTATTAAATTTCTATAGGATCCTTTTACATATTGTGCATTCTAGATAACTATAAGTTTCTGTTGGCATGGTATGGTAAACTATTTTACGTGGACCCTGTAGTGTAGTTGGTTAGCACTATGTCTAGTCTATTGGTTTAGGCTTTTATTTCGATTATCAGCATAAACAGTAAAGAATCTTGTATAAGGTGTTTATAAAATTTCCCTGGCCATTGTTTAATATTTTGAATTTCTTCCATTTTCCTCATTTCACAAAAACAGGAGGTAGATTTGTTGCTGAATGATGGCAGTAAGCACATAAATGCAACAGGATGGAGGAAGAATGCTACTTTACCTCATAGAGTTGAGACTAGTCGAAGAAGGAGTAGGTGTTGTCTATTAATGAGTTTGGCTTTGGCAAACAAATCAGCTAAGCAGGTTAGGTTTTTGGACCAATGTGGCACCTGCATTGAGATTTCTCCTTAGCTTAAATTTCAATATTTGTTTCTTAAATTTGTAAGGCATCTTTGCAATTAATGGTTTGATAGATAAAAGGGAGACATAAAAGCATGTCTCCCTAAGTGTTTACATGTGGTAGTATATCAAATTGGTTTTAGGATTGATATAGATTTAATAAAGTATTCATTTAATGTACTTGAAATGCTAGATTCATCTGTCTAACTAGAGGATTTGTTCAGTAATAGTTCCAACTTTGAAGTCTATGAATTGGGCACTTTTGCAGGTTGTTCTGTAGCTATATGTACATACATATATCATGTTTTGAGTGGGTTTTTTGAATAATTATTGGAATTTTTTAGGGTGGTTCATGCAATGAAATGGATTTTCTTCTTGATTAGTTTGTTGCTAACCATTGTGAATTTTTTAGTGTGATTCAGTGTGAGATACATGAGTTATTGGCATTAGTATACTATGACAGCCTGCAGAATGTGGTACCATTTTATGATCAGCGATCTGTTGTTCCCTCAAAGGATGCTAAATGGAAGATGTTTTGTGATAACTCATTCAAACATTTTAAGAAAGCCTCCGCCCACAAGTATAGCTTCTTTTCTTATTTACTTACAATTTTTGAGGTTGACTGAATGCCTTTTTTATACAGGGAGGATTGGTCATATGCATTTTATATGGGGAAACTCTCTGAAAAGCTTGGGTACTCACATGAGATATCGTTATCATATTATGATAAGGCCATTGGTTTCAATCAGTCAGCTGTAGACCCTTTCTATAGGATGCATGTTTTTCGCTTAAAGTTGCTTTGCAATTATGGAAAATAGAATCTGGAGGTTTTAAAGGTCTTTCTGAAATCCAATGCAATATGGAGAGCCTCTTGAATAGCATTTTTTTATTTTTTATTATTTATTTTTTTCTTGTGAAACTTATCCTTAACATCCTTGTAACTCTTTTTTACATTTCATATTGTAATTTTGAATATATTAGCTACGTATTTGTATATAAAGTAAGTTACTACTTTATTTAGATAGCTGGGTACAGTGGTTTTCACCCTTCAGTTCTCCAAATAACAGGCCCTGTCCTTTTAATCTTGATTACTATTGTTATTTGGTTTACATTCCAATAGCATGCAGTAAATAATTTTAATGGTGGGTCCATTGCCTGCGATAAAAATTTTTCTATCAAATCACAAATGCTTACGGCGGGCCACAGCCCGCGGTAAAACCCGTTTTGATTTTTTACGGCGGGCTATAAGCTCGCGGTAAAACAATTTCTATCAGACCACAAATTTTTACGGCGGGCTGATAGCCCGTGGTAAAACACGTTTTACTGCGGGTCGAAACCGCAATAAAAGGTAAAATGCATTTTTACGGCGTCATTTTATACGGCGGGCTAAAACCGCCGTATGCCCGCCGTAGAAGGGTTTTTACCGCAGTTTCGGCCCGCAGTAAAAGGTCCATTTTCTTGTAGTGATTATTAAAATCATCATAATTTATTATTTTATAAATTAATTTATTTTATAATATAAAAATTTCAATTTTATGATATATATGTTGTAAGTAGGTAACAATTTATATCATTAAATGAGCTTACATATTAAGGATAGACAAAATATGTTTAACTATTCGTGTCATTAAACGGGTTGGTGTGTTGAACACCCTCAACACGAATTCGACTAATTTATTAATCATGTATCGTGTTCGTGTCGTATTCATGTCGTGTTCGCGTGTCGTGTTCCAAATTCCCACCCCTACTGTCACGTATCACATATATTATTATTACATTTTTTTATTATTTTAATGAATCATACTTGCCATTAAAAAAGAGTCAAATATGATATTATTATAAACCATAAGGTAACAGTCAAATATGGTTTCTCACAACATATTTGACTATTAGAAGTAGACAAATATGCATTTCCTTGGCATATATATTTGATTAGGAACAATGAATCAAGTATGTTACTATACTTATTTGACCGTTTGACCAATAGTCAACTAAGTCAAACTATATCATATTTGATGGTGACATATGTGACACACGAAAACAGTCAAATATTTAGTTATTTGACTATTTTTAGCAGTCAAATTTTTGGTTTTTTTCTTCTGGTGCATAATCTAATATCATGGTATTCTAGCCGTGATTTGATAATTTATCATGGTTATTCTACCGATTGCTATTCTAGTACAATTCATATTAATTCATATTATCGTAGTATTTCCAACCTAAACATGGTGATCGTGGCATATTTTAACCTAGTCATGGTATTTCTAGTCTAATTCAAACAATTGAAGTCAAACAAGACTCTTCTAGCCCAATCAAAGCATTCAAGGGGTAATATGATAATTTTGATCTATTCTATGCTATTTCCTAGCATATATCAAAACAAATATAAGTTCTCCTAGTATGATTCTAATCATGTGCTCTTGAGTATGATTCTAGACATGTGCTCTAAACATGATTCTAAGCATTCGCGAAAATAAATTCCTAAACATGTTTCTAATAAAGAAGGGAAAACAGACTTACTTCGACACATTTATCCATCTTGCAAAACAAACAAAAGGGTTAAATAATTTATGAAACCCTAAACATGTTTTAAGCATTAAATTAAATCCTAAACATGCTTATTTTAAGTAAAATAAACCCTAATCATGCTTAATTCTAAGCAAGAAAAGCAAACAAGAAAATATGAGGGATAAGAGAGGATTACTCTTATGACGTATCCTTACCGGTTTTAGAGCAATATAATGCCTAAAAATCTTTAAACTGAAAAAGAAATCTCAAATTCTCAATCATCTCTTCAATAGGGAGAAGGGATGATTTTTCTTAATAATCAGTGTGTTTTGAAAAGTGAGTCAAAGGGGGTTTATATAGTTAAAGGTCAAAATTGAAAAAGGAATTAAAAATCAAAATATGAAGATTTGTAATGAAAAATTCCAAAATTAAGGGACCAACAATCGAGCGGCTATTGGCAAACTGCAAGGCGATTGTCTGATAGTTGGGTGACGGTCAACAACCAGATGACTGTTTGACAGCTGGGCAGCTGTTTCTTTGCAGTGGTCCCTTTTGACATTTGTTTGTTCGATCAGACATAACTTTTTAAGTTCAACTTTGATTTACCATCTATAAAGTTTCACAAAAATTAGACATCCGTAGCTTTGCAAAGGTATATGACTCATCAATAAATTCCTTCTAGATTAATTTATGTGATTTTTTAAATCACATGTCAATTTTCGAGACCTTTCACAGATTCCTTCTCACATTTCTTTTCTTGGCTTCGAAGGGCATTTGATCATTTCTACTACTTGACATTCATCTTCATTTCATCGTCGAGCCTCAAAAATTCAGTGTCTACAATTATACATATATTACATTTTAGATTAAATAAATTTAATAAAATTTAAATTGAGGAGGGTGGGCGGGTTCGGATCTTCTCTTTCAAATGTTGCCCTACCCCATTCGGGAGTAATATGGCAGGACAAGGCAAAAAAATGTTCACCCTCGCCCGGGGCGGGGGGAGGGCTTCGAACCTGCCCTACCCGATTGCCAACTCTGCCCAGTATCCCCACCATCTCCAAGTCCCATAATTTCTGACACATTCGAAAAAGGATTGTCTCCCAAGTATAGGAGTGTCGAAGTAATAAAACCCGGTGAGACCGGTGTCGATCCACGAGGAAGGGAATTTAAGCGTTACAAATTATAAGCTAAACAAATGTGATATGGATGATTCAAAGAGGTGACATGATAATATCAACAAGTATGTAAGATGGTAGGCGGTATTACCGACCATTCAAATATAAAACAAAAAGCAAGAGGGGGTAAAACCATCCATGGAAATAGGTGGTATAACCAACCATAGTAAATTAAAGAACAATTTCATAAGGTGGTAGAAACTACCATAGTAAATAAAATAAAAAATTCATAAACAATAGAATAAAGTACAAGAGTAATTAACACAATAACAATGAAGGCTAAGGTTAGGGGATCCGCCCTTGATATTTCAAATAAGGATAATTAACCCATTTTAGTTATATGAATTATATTTGTTTCGTTACCAATATTTATACCAATTCTTGTAAATGGGTTCAAGCATCCAATGTGCCAATCACCATATGTCTACAACAAATCAAGGTTCCTAACTAGATTCGTGTCGTTAAGGAAGAACCATACATCATCTAGAAAGGATCCAAGCATTTGATGTGCCAATGATTGTCGACAATGGATCAAGACCTCCACTTTACGAGTGGTGTCAAGATTGATTAAGAAATTAAATATAAATCATATTGAATAAACATTATAAGATTAAGATTATTAAACACATATTAAGGGTTAGAGAATCCTTATTCTCATATCAAGGGTTTCACCCTTTCACCTTAGCAAAAGAGAAATTAGAAGAACATTATAATAGAAAGAAAATAAAATACAAGAAAAAGAAAATTCATTAATAACATAAACACACAAAACACAATACAAGATCCTAGCCAAAGCCAAAATGTTCCAGCCAAGGCCAAGATGCCCTAATGGGTCACAAGGCACCTCTATTTATAGATACATCCAGGGCAAACTTGTCAAATTACAAGGGCATAATTGCCCCCCCCCACCCCCCCCCCCCCCCCCCCCCCCCCCCCCCACCCCCCCCCCCCCCCCCCCCCCCCCCCCCCCCCCCACCCCCCCCACCCCCCCCCCCCCCCCCCCCCCCCCCCCCCCCCCCCCCCCCAAAATATTAGTTGTAAATATCTTTGACAATTTGGATCATTAGGCACCGACTTTGACCATCAATTTTGACATCGAAATGTTGTGAATTTTAATCACATGTCTTCATGAAAGTTGTAGATATTTCTCTCGGATTTCTAGAACATATTGATTTGCACAATTTGGATACGTATTTTGAGAGATACGGTCCAAATACTGAGGCCTGGTCAGACTGGGCCGAGACTGTAAATGGGTTCACTTCAAGCCCTTGGTCCACTAACAACCCGAATTTGATGATGCTTGTGAAATGCAATCTTGTAGACAATTAAATCAGCTTTCCAAAACATTAAGAATTGCACCATTCTGATCTATAAATAGAGAGTTATGCCCATTTTACCGAACCTGTAACAAAACCAAAATTAAGAGAAATTAATTCCAAAGATGCAATTGCTACAAATATGCTTAAGTTGAGGAATTTAATGACACTATTAATGCAATATGATGAACTAAACTCTTATTAAACATGCATATTTAAGTGTTTCATCACACCCCCCAACTAGCTTATTGCTAGTCCCTAGCAATTAAAGCGTTATTATTTAGAAGTGATTAATAGAATTTTACATCCAAGGTGGTCATTATTGCACTCTCCTTGATTTTATCCAAATAAACAAACTCTCAACTATTTTTTTTTTTATATGACTCATGTACCCTTCAGTCAAGATATCCACAAACCTTCTTTTGTGCTCAGTTGACACATGACTATGGGGCTTATTAGAAATAAGCCATATCGGTTCTAGTATTTCTTAAGGCTAACAACCTTAGGTGGGGGGTATTCATTCATTTTATACATTTTTTTTTCTTTTTTCTCTCTTTTTTTTTTGAAGAATGCATCTTTAATCCATGTAGCGAGCCTTAGGCTAATGACTCCCAGACCAGTTGGCCTTAGGGCATTAGGTGTTAAGACACCCCTACGAGCTTAACGACTCGGGTTGCCGATGCTTTATTTTTGCTTAGAAACTTTTGGATAGTGCAATGTTCAATCCCATTAAGCTTTCTCCTTAATCCATGTAGCGAGCTTTGGGCCAATAGCTCCCAAACCAGTTGGTCTTAGGGTATTAGTGTTGAGGCACCCCTCGGGCTTAATTGCTCGAATTAAGGAGGCTACGAGACCAAACTTATCCACAATTGCTTTCTCTTTCTTTTTTCTCTTTTTTTTTTTTGCTTTTATTTTTCATTTTTTTTCACTTTATTTTATTTTTTTTTTAACTTTCCCCTTCCTTTTGTTGTTATCCTAAACAAAACAAAGGAACTCAAATATTGCAATATTTCATTTCGCCACCCACAATCATACATCAAGGTATGTGTGTGTGTGAAGAAAGATTCATAGATACTTGCTTAATGAGCACATAAGCACACAATTTATTAAATGATAAGTTTGTGAGAGTTCATAGATTTGAATGATTCAAAGTGAAATGAATAAGACCTCCTTGTTATAAAATTCAAAAATCAAGACTAAATAATATCAAGTTAGCTAAAATGAGTTCACAAGATCAAAATAAAATGACAAATTGGTTAGAATGGGTTTCAAGAGTTCAACCTGGTCCTCCCTACTCTGCCATTCCTGACCCAGAATGCGTCTCAAGAGGATTTGAACTCCTTACACAGCACTCTGAATTTAATTACTAACTCGCTTTTTTTTTTTGCAAGAAAAAATAAAATTTCAAGACACACTTATGTCTACTATCCTTCCCCCCAACTACATGAAACATTGTCCTCAATGTTTAAATGTAGAGAGATAAAGTATAGGAGACATTACCTGAAGCTTCTGTTATTCAAGAGAGATAACCTGAAAGACTTATAAAATAACATGCTAAAAATAAAATAAAATAAAATAAAGGACAAGAAAAAAATTACAAACAGAGATTCAGATCCAATTTGCACTTTTTGTTTTGCCCTCCTGCCCAATTAATTTGAGTACTAGCTGGGTCAGGTTCATACTCAACGTCTTGTAATTTGTCAAGTAGCTCACCAGCAGAAGTGGCAGAAATAAGGATCTTTCTCGCTGAATGAGGGATAAAATTTTGTTCCATAGCTGCATCAACAAAACTTATCAAAGGATCAAAGAAATTTTTGACATTCAACAAATCTATGGGTTTTTGATGGAGATTCAGTTAGGCCCAAGAGACAATTTGAAAAATTGCTTCAAGAGTGCCAAAGCCACCTGGTAAAGCAATAAAGGCATCTGAATTGATGAGCATATGTGCCATGTGTTCATGCATAGGGGAGACCTGTAACTCCGTCCCAACCGTTTTTCCAACGATGATTTCTATGGCCAAAGCTTTAGGAATAACTCCTAAAACTTGACTACCTCCTACATGTGCAGCTATTGACACACAACCCATTCACCCGAGGCTACCTCCCCCATAAACCACATGAATCTTTCTTTCAGCCAGTAGCCTACCAAGATAATTCGCTACTTCTACGAACTCTTCACTTTTACCTGGTCGAGATCCACAGAATACACATATCCTTTGGATTCGACGTTTTGAAGTTCCCTCAATGTCTATGTAACTCTCTAACTATGTGTGAAGAAGAGAACAAGACATGTGGTATTTATGGAGTGCAAAAAGTTATGCTAATGATGATATCTATCTAGGTAGCTCGGTTGTTTGTTGAAAAATTTGACAATAATGCACAAAAATTCAAAAGATGATGAAATAAGACACCATAAGTCAAACAAAAGATACAAATTCAAAAATGACAGCTATGAGGCATTAAAATTCAAAAATGATGGCACGCATGCATATGTACAGGTAGTTGTGACTGTGGCTCACATCTTCCTCTGGTTTTACGTCCAGAAACGGCTTAAACACCTTCTATGAGTTGGGGATATGCTTCCCATCCAGTTTTCTTATAAACTGACAAACAGAGTCGTTTTGAGTCAGATTCCTAAGACTATAGCGTTTCTGCTCATCTCGAAATTGTGTCCACAAATTAAAAATTTCACGCTGCACAAGTCCACAAGAATAAGTCTCAAGAGTCGTTCGGATATCATCCAAAGACTCCTTACTCAGTCCATTCTTGATGAACTGTAGTTTATCCTCTCGATTGTTAGACAAATATCCCCAGGAGCGGCAACGCTGGTTACAAGTCCATCTTGCACATCTGGGACAAACTTGTAACCTTTTCGCTCTTCCCTTTTTGGCGTAAGAGCTTTTTCCCATACCTGGCATTTGAGACACAAGATTATCTGAAAATTCATAGGAAAATCAAACCTTGGCTTCAATTAACCATCTTAAATCAGCAGGAATACCTTTATGCCTGTCTCTTATACACATCTAGATGTGTATAAGAGACAGCCTTTACGCATCAACAACCTTAGTTTTTCTGCACGAGCTTTATAAATTTTAAGCAAATCATTTTGAGGAAGAGAGGGAAAATGTTTGTGCAATTTTGAGAGAATGGTATCCATGTGAAAAAAATGAGAGAGAAGAAAAGAAAATGGATGTAAGGTGAGCAACAGTTTTTAGGGAACTGAAAAACCGACTTTAAATGTCACGGAGTACCTTATCCGCCACTTGACCGGGAAAAATCAATCCTTAAAAAGGATCGATTAAAGCAATGGACTCTTCTTTTTGGTCAAAATTTTCAAAGAATGGTTTTAACCGTTGTCCATTAACTTTAAACACATGACCATTCTTTGGGTTTTCAATTTCAACTGCTCCATGAGGGAAAACATTTTTAACAATGAAAGGCCCAGTCCAACGTGACCGAAGTTTACCAGAAAATAAATGCAACCTTGAATCATACAAAAGAACTTTTTGTGAATGTTCAAAAGATTTTCTAACAATAAATTTGTCATGAAAAACCTTCATTTTTTCTTTGTAGATTTTAAAATTTTCATAAGCCTCATTCCTGATTTCTTCAAGTTCACTCAGTTGGAGTTTTCGTAACTTGCAAGCATCATTCAAGTTTGTGTTAAATGTTTTTATGGCCCAATAAGCTTTATGTTCAATTTCCACTGGCAAGTGACAAGGTTTTCCATAAACTAATCTATAAGGAGACATTCTCAATGATGTTTTGAAAGCAGTTCGGTAAGCCCAGAGTGCATCATTAAGTCTTAAAGACCAATCTTTACGATTTGGGTTAACCGTTTTTTCTAATATCTGTTTTATCTCCCTATTAGCTAATTCAACTTGTCCACTTGTTTGTGGGTGATAAGGTGTAGAAATTTTATGGGTTATTCCATATTTCTTCATTAAAGTTTCAAATGGTTTGTTACAAAAATGTGTACCCCCATCACTAATAATGGCTCGAGGAATTCCTAATCTACTTAAGATATTCTCCTTCAAGAATTTGACAACTGTTTTGTGATCATTGTTTCGACATGGAATTGTCTCGACCCATTTTGAAACATAGTCTACTGCAACAAGGATGTACACAAAACCAAATGATGGTGGAAAGGGTCCCATAAAATCAATACCCCAACAGTCAAAGATTTCAACAACAAGAATGGGATTCAAAGGCATCATGTTTCTTTTTGAAATGGATCCCAATTTTTGACAATTTTTACACGTTTTGCAAAATGCATGTGCATCTTTAAATAAGGTGGGCCAATAAAATCCACATTGTAAGATCTTAGCAACTGTTTTTCTAGATGAAAAATGTCCTCCACATGCTTCAGAATGAAAAAAGTTAATGACACTACTTGCCTCATTGTCGGGTATGCATCTTCTCATTATTTGGTCTGGACAATATTTGAACAGATATGGGTCATCCCAGTAAAAATTTTTCACTTCGGTTAAAAATTTTCTTTTGTCTTGAGCATTCCAATGAGGTGGCATTTTCCCTGTCGCAAGAAAATTTACAATGTTAGCAAACCAAGGTACAGTAGCAACAGAAAATAAAAATTCATCAGGAAAAGAGTCATTGATAGGTGAAGTTTCAATTAATGTCTCTGTCGTTAGTCTTGAAAGATGATCAGCAACGACATTTTCGGCTACTTTCTTATCCTTTATTGTGATGTTGAATTCTTGGAGCAATAAGATCCACCGTATCAATCTAGGTTTTGCATCTTGTTTAGTCATTAAATATCTCACAGCTGCATGGTCAGTGTAAACAATTGTTAGAGAGCCAATTAAATAAGATCAAAATTTGTCCAATGCAAATACTACTGCAAGTAGTTCTTTCTCAGTTGTTGTGTAATTCATTTGTGCATCATTTAAAGTCCTACTTGCATAGTATATTACATAAGGCTTACCTTCTTTTCTTTGTCCTA
This sequence comes from Boswellia sacra, assembly GCA_013180625.2. Taxonomy (NCBI): domain Eukaryota; kingdom Viridiplantae; phylum Streptophyta; class Magnoliopsida; order Sapindales; family Burseraceae; genus Boswellia; species Boswellia sacra. The sequence goes on from SNVD02005443.1 coordinate 10,887, forward strand.
AGACTGCACCAACGGCATAGTTACTTGCATCACACATCAATTCAAAAGGCAAAGACCAATCAGGAGATTGCATAATTGGAGCAGTTGTTAAGAGTCCAATTAGTGTATCAAAGGCATTTTGACATTCTTGAGTCCATTCAAAGGAAGTATCTTTTATTAAGAGGTTACAAAGAGGTTTAGATATAGCACTGAAATTTCTTATGAACCTCCTATAAAATCCAGCATGCCCTAAGAATGAACGAACCTCTTTAACTGTTTTTTGGTGGAGGCAAATGGGAAATTAATTCCACTTTTGCTTTATCCACTTCAATTCCTTTAGAAGACACCACATGACCTAAAACATTTCCTGAAGTGACCATATAATGGCATTTTTCCCAATTCAAAATAAGACCTTTTTCCACACACCTTTTTAGGACTTTTTCTAAATTTTTAAGACAATTATCAAAAGAGTTTCCAAAGACAGTTAAATCATCCATGAAAACTTCTAAACAATGCTCAACCATGTCATTGAAAATGCTTAACATGCATCTTTGAAAAGTGGCTGGGGCATTGCAAAGTCCAAAAGGCATTCTCCTAAATGCAAAAGTGCCAAAAGGGCACGTGAATGTGGTCTTTTCTTGGTCTTCGAGTGCAATGGGAATTTGATAATAGCCTGAATATCCATCAAGAAAGCAGTAGTAGGGGTGTCCTGCTACTCTTTCAAGAATTTGGTCAAGGAAAGGTAAGGGAAAATGGTCTTTTCTGGTGACAGCATTTAATTTTCTATAATCAATGCACATCCTCCAACTAGATGAGACTCGAGTTGGCAATAATTCACCCTTTTCAATTTTTACTACTGTAATGCCAGATTTTTTAGGTACTACTTGTGTAGGGCTTACCCACTTGCTATCAGAAATAGGATAGATAATTCCCACATCAAGTAGTTTGAGAACTTCAGCCCTAATGAACTCTTTCATGTGTGGATTTAATCTCCTTTGAGGTTGTTGAGATGTTTTGGCATTTTCCTCTAAATGTATTCTATGTGTGCAAATTAAAGGGTTAATGCCTATTATATCTTTTAAAGTTCACCCAATTGCATTTTTATGCCTTTTAAGCACTTCTATCAACTTACCTTGTTGCTCGCATGTGAGGGATGAAGAAATTACCACCGGATATGTCTGATTCTCCCCAAGATATGCATATTTCAGTCCTTCAGGTAAGGGCTTCAATTCTAACTTGGGAGCTTCATCTTCCTTGCTTTCATTCATTTGCCCAATTCTTCAAATCTTGATTTTGAGCCTTTTTCCATCACCTGTGCACAATCCAATAAAGAACATATATCAGAAAGATCAGACTCTAGTTCCATACTTGATTCTAATGAATTCACTAGACAAGTTTCCAAAGGTCAGAAGAACTCCCTTTTTGGATGTGATCTTCCACAATAGATTCAATTACATTGGCCTCGTCAATTTCATCTTCTTCTTCATTTGATTGTTTGCACATATTAAAAACATTAAGTTCCAATTTCATGTTCCCAAATGATAGCTTCATGACTCCATTCCTGCAATTAATCAAAGCATTAGAGGTAGCTAGAAATGGACGCCCTAAAATAACAGGAATTGAATTGCTTACTTCCACTGGTTGTGTGTCCAAGACGATAAAATCCACTGGGTAAATGAATTTATCGACTTGAACTAACACATCTTCTATTATTCCTCTTGGCACTTTAATTGATCTATCAGCAAGCAAAAGAGTGACAGAAGTTGGTTTTAACTCACCTAGATTGAGTTTTTGAAAAACTGAGTATGGAAGCAAATTCACACTAGCACCAAGATCAAGTAAAGCTTGTTCAATTTTATGGTCTTCAATAACACACGAAATTGTAGGACAACTTGGATCCTTATATTTCATTGTATTATTGTTTTGAAGAATAGCACTTACTTGCACGGCTAGAAAGGCCTTCTTTTTCACATTCAATTTCCTTTTCACAGTGCATAAGTCTTTCAAAAATTTTGCATAAGAAGGTACCTGTTTGATCACATCAAGCAAGGGAATGTTGACCTTTAACTGTTTGAAAATTTCAAAGATTTCAGAATTGTGAGTTGGCTTCTTTGGTGTAGCTAATGCTTGAGGAAATGGAGGCACAGATGAGGATTTGGTTTCTTCTTCGCTAGGTGTTGGGTTGGCAGCCTCTTCCTGTCCTTTGGAGATCGATTCTTCTTCTTTCTCACAAGGATTAGGAATGTGTTTTTTAACAACCTTACCATTGCAAAGGGTCATGACTGACTTGGCTTGGTCAAAATAATGGTTATTTGAATTCCCTGCATTTGAGTTAGATTGATCTTTGGGGTTTTGCAATGTTTGAGAAGGAAATTTTCCTTTCTCTTGGATGCTACATGTAGATGCAAATTTTGCAAGAGCTTCTGACAAATTTGCTAGTGTTTGAGTAGTTTGACTATTGAAAGTCTCTTGCTTTGTAATGAATGAATGCAATGATTCTTCAAAGTCATTCCTAGGAGGAGAAGCATATGCATGATCATGAGAATTTTGAAAATTTTGTCGTTTTTGAAAAGGGACTTATGAAGATTGTGCATGATTATCATTTTTTCAACTAAGATTTGGATGATTTCTCCAACCAGGATTGTAGGTTTGTGAATATGGATTGTGATTTGGCCTTTTGAAAGTGTTCAAGGCATTGGCTTCTTCATGGAGACATTCCTTAAAGGCAGGCAAAGTTGGACAATTATCAGTAGAATGGTCATTGTCATCACAAATTTTACAGACATTTTCTTGAATAGAATTCAATTGACCACTCTTTTTCATTTCTAAAGCCTCGACTTTTCTAGCTAGGGATGCATATTTGGCTTGAAGGTCATGGTCTTACCTAAGGTTGTAAATACCTCTATTGGATGTCGAGGTTTGGGCCTTGCTTGGTACCTCATAGGTGCCAGCAATGTCCCAATTTTGTGCTTTTTCTGCTAAGGAATCTAGGAAGTCAAGTGCTTCCTCAGGGTCTTTTTCTTTAAATTCTCCTCTACACATTAAGTCTACTAGTTGCCTATCTTGAGGTGTTAACCCTTCATAGAAGTGTGCAACTATTCTCCAAGTTTCGAAACCATGGTGAGGACAGGTATTAAGTAGTTCCTTATACCTATCCCAACATTGGTAAAGGGTTTCCCCTTGTTTCTGAGAGAAATCAGAAATTTGTCTTTTAAGAGAACTTATTCTGTGGGTAGGAAAATTTTTTTTCAAAAATTGTTGTTTCATCTCATCCCATGAATTGATGGAATTCGACCTCAAAATTTGTAGCCATGTTCTAGCTTTATCTTTTAAAGAAAAAGGAAAAAGCTTTAATCTAATGGTGTTTATGCTACAATTTGGGTCAGAGTAGGAGCTGTCTCTTATACACATCTAGATGTGTATAAGAGACAGGGGTTCTCCATGTCAAGGCCATGAAAAGTGGGTAGAAGTCGAACAAAACTTGGTTTGAAATTGAAATGGATTGAATCTGGAGGAGAAACTACACAAGATGGTGCACTAGTCCTTACCGGATTCATGTAGTTTTCGAGGGTTCTTCGTTGGTTTTGATCATTTTGTTGCGAACGGTTGTCCCCTTCATCCGTGAATATTTCTTCATGATTGTTGGCCATGTTTTCTAAGGAAGATGATGATTTTCTAACAAGTCTACCACTAGATGTTCGTGACCAAATTTTCATGCAAGAAAGGGAGAAGAAAAGAGAGCAAAAGATGAAAACACAAAAATAAAAAATTAGATCTAAGATGAGAAAAGAGAACACTTACAATTTTGCACACCAATTTTTACCTTCCCCGGCAACGGCGCCAAAAACTTGACACATCCGAAAAAAGGATTGTCTCCCAAGTATAGGAGTGTCGAAGTAATAAACCCGGTAAGACCGGGGTCGATCCACGAGGAAGGGAATTTAAACGTTACAAATTATAAGCTAAACAAATGTGATATGGATGATTCAAAGAGGTGACATGATAATATCAACAAGTATGTAAGATGGTAGGTAGTATTACCGACCATTCAAATATAAAACAAAAAGCAAGAGGAGGTAAAACCATCCATGGAAATAGGTGGTATAACCAACCATAGTAAATTAACGAACAATTTCATAAGGTGGTAGAACCTACCATAGTAAATAAAATAAAAAGTTCATAAACAATAGAATAATTAAAATACAAGAGGAATTAACACAATAACAATGAAGGCTAAGGTTAGGGGATCCGCCCTTGATATTTCAAATAAGGATAATTAACCCATTTTAGTTATATGAATTATATTTTTTTCATTACCAATATTTATACCACTTCTTGTAAATGGGTTCAAGCATCCAATGTGCCAATCATCATATGTCTACAACAAATCAAGGTTCCTAACTAGATTCGCGTCGGTAAGGAAGAACCATACATCATCTAGAAAGGATCCAAGCATTTGATGTGCCAAGGATTGTCGACAATGGATCAAGACCTCACTTTACGAGTGGTGTCAAGATTGATTAAGAAATTAAATATAAATCATATTGAATAAACATTATAAGATTAAGATTATTAAGCACATATTAAGGGTTAGAGAATCCTTATTTCATATCAAGGGTTTCACCCTTTCACCTTAGCAAAAGAGAAATTAGAAGAACATTATAATAGAAAGAAAATAAAATGCAAGAAAAAGGAAATTCATTAATAACATAAACACACAAAACACAATACAAGATCCTAGCAAAAGACAAAATGTTCCAGCCAAGGCCAAGATGCCCTAATGGGTCACAAGGCACCTCTATTTATAGATACATCCACGGGCAAACTTGTCAAATTACAAGGGCATAATTGTCAAATATTAGTTGTAAATATCTTTGACCATTGGGATCATTAGGCACCGACTTTGACCATCAATTTTGACATCGAAATGTTGTGAATGTTAATCACATGTCTTCATGAAAGTTGTAGATATTTCTCTCAGATTTCTAGAACATATTGATTTGCACAATTTGGATACGTATTTTGAGAGATACGGTCCAAATACTGAGGCCTGGTCAGACTAGGTCGAGACTATAGATGGGTTCACTTCAAGCCCAAATTTGGTCTACTAAGAGCCCGAATTTGATGATTCTTGTGAAATGCAATCTTGTAGAAAATTAAATCAGCTTTCCAAAACATTAAGAATTGCACCATCTGAATCTATAAATAAAGAGTTATGCCATTTTACCGAACCTATAACAAAACCAAAATTAAGAGGAAGTTAATTCCAAAGATGCAAAGACTACAAATATGCTTAAGTTGAGGAATTTTATGACACTATTAATGTAATATGATGAACTAAGCTCTTATTAAACATATATATTTAAGTGTTCATCAAATATGTGTTTTTTTTTTTTTGAAAGAATGCATCTTTAACCCATTTAGCGAGCCTTAGGCTAATGGCTCCCAGACCAGTTGGCCTTAGGGCATTAGGTGTTAAGACACCCCTTCGAGCTTAACAACTCGGGGTTGCCGATGCTTTATTTTGCTTAGAAACTTATGGATAGTGCAATGTTCAATCCCATTAAGCTTTCTCCTTAATCCATGTAGTGAGCTTTGGGCCAATAGCTCCCAAACCAGTTGGTCTTAGGGTATTAGGTGTTAAGGCACCCCTCGGGCTTAATTGCTCGAATTAAGGAGGCTACGAGACCAAACTTTATCCACAATTGCTATTTTTTTCTTCTTTTTTTCTTTTTTTTTGCTTTTTTTTTTAACTTTCCCCATCCTTTGTGTTGTTATCCTAAACAAAACAAAAGAGCTCAAATATTACAACATTTCATTTTGCCACCCACAATCATGCATCAAGGTATGTGTGTGTGTGCGAAGAAAGGTTCATGAATACTGGCTTAATGAGTACATAAGCACACAATTTTTAAATGATAAGGTTGTGAGAGTTCATAGATTTGAATAATTCAAAGTGAAATGAATAAGACCTCCTTGTTATAAATTCAAAAAGTCAAGTCTAAATAAATATCAGTTAGCTAAAAAATGAGTTCATAAGAATCAAAAAATAAAATGAAAAATGGTTAGAATTAGGGTTTCAAGAGTCATCAGATTTGGAATAATTCAAGTGAAATGAATAACACTTTATGTCTACTATCCTGTCCCCCCAACCAAATGAAACATGTTCGTCAATGTGTAATGTAGAGAGATAAAGTATAGGAGAACATACCTGAAACGCTACTGTTATTCAAGAGAGATGACCTGAAAGACTCATAAAATAAAATGCTACAAATAAAATCAAGGACAAGAAATTTAAAATTGATGGCACACATGCATGTGTATAGGTAGTTGTGACTGTGGCTCACATCTTCCTCTGGTTTTACGTCCAGAAACGGCTTAAACACCTTCTATGAGTTGGCGATATGCTTCCCATCCAGTTTTCTTATAAACTGGCAAACATGGTCGTTTTGAGTCAGATTCCCAAGACTATGAAGAAAATGAGAGAAAAGAAAAGAAAGTGAATGCAAGGTGAGCAACAGTTTTTAGGGAACTGAAAAACCGACTTTAAAAGCCACGGAGTACCGTATCCGCCACTGGACCGGGAAATAAAATAAAAACACACAACTAAAATAAACGCACACAAAATAAAATAAAAACAAACTAGAAATGATAGCAAAAATCAAGAATAAAAATAAAAATGAAAATATGGCATAGATGGATAAAATTTGATCAATCACTATAAAGAAATGCAGAAAGAGGAATCTCTTCGAAAGTGATTTACCACGGTCAAAAATGTGCCATTGAGGTGGTACCTTTCTTTTTCCTTTATTTGTGAGAATGAAAGAGATTACCACTATCTGAGTTTGTTTGTCCTTAAAGCATGCATTATTGGATGTTTGTTCCTCCCTTTTTTCGAACCATGGCTCCCAACTCTTAATCTCCTTCACCTGTACAAAATCAAGCAATGAAAAATCTTTAGAAGCAATGGGCACTAGTTGCATACTTGGTTCAAAAGAACTAGTTAACCCGATTTTCGAAGGAGTTGAAAAATTCTCATTTTGGATATAGTCTTCCACGTTAGCTTTTGTCCTATTAGCTTCCTCATTTTCATCCTGCTCAAAAAATTCATTAATATCAAAATTTTGGTTAAATTCCTTTGCATGATGCATAAGTGAGGATTCGGTCTTTTATTTGTTAGGTGTAAGTTGATTAACCTCTTCCTTACCCTTTAGGATTGATTCATCATCTTTCTCATAAGGGTTAGGAATATGTTCTGATCAACCTTACCATCATGAAGAGCACTTACCGAATCTTCGAGAAGAGCACTTATCGAATCTTCGAGAAGAGCACTTACCGAGTCTTCATCTAGATGTTGGCTACTTGGATTACTCACATGTGGATTGATGAGGTTTGGCTCGAGTTGAGATGGAAACACACCTTTCTCATGAGTACTAAATGCAAATGCAAGTTTTTCAAGAGCATCATTCAAGTTTGCCATAGGTTGAGCAACTTGACTATTAAAAGCCTCTTGCTTTGCAATGAATGAATCCAATGTTTTTTCAAGATCCTTATAAGATGCATGATCATGAGATTTTTGAAAATTTTGATATGATTGAAAGGGAGGTTGGTAAGATTGTGCATGATTATCATTCCTCCAATCAAAATTCAAGTGATTTTTCCATCCAAACTTTTGTGAGGAAGGATTAGGATTTGACCTTTGGAAAGTGTTTAAAACATTGGTTTGGTCATGGAGACTTTTCCTAAAGGTAGACACAATTGGGCAATCATCCGTAGGATGATCACTAGAATTACACGTTTGACAGACAATTTCTTGCATAGACCACATTTCTAAGTCCTCGACTTTCCTAGCTAGGGATGTAAATTTAACATGTAGATCATGATTCTCCCTAAAGTTATATAGGCCTCTACTAGACGTTCTTGGTACCTCATAGGTGCCAACATTGTTCCAATTTTGGGCATTTTTCGCTAGTAAGTCTAGGAAATCCATGGCTCCATCAGGGTCTTTATTTTCAAATTGTCCATTACACATTAATTCTACCATTTGCCTAGCTTGATGTGTAAGACCTTCATAGAAAATTAGAACTAGTTCCCATGTTTCCAAACCATGATGAGGACAAGTATTAAGCAATGCTTTATACCTATCCCACATTGGTAAAAGGTCTCTCCTTGTTTTTGAGTGAAATTGATGATTTGCCCTTTGAGAGAATTTGTTCTATAGGGAGGAAAGAATTTTTTCAAAAATTGTTGTTGCATTTCATCCCATGAACTAATGGATCCTGACCTAAGATTTTGTAGCTATGTTTTAGCTTTATCTTTTAAAGAAAAAGGAAAAAGCTTTAATCTAAAGATGTTTATGTTACAATTTAGGTCGCAATAGTTATTGCAAAAATCTTTAAATTCTCTCAAATGCAAAAATGGTTTTTCAACATCTAGGCCATGAAAGTGGGGTAAGAATTGAATGAAATCCGATTCATGGTTGAAATATTTTGCATCATGAGGGAAGACTATGCATGATTGTGCATGAGTTCTTATGTAATCCATTACTGTCCTTGGTTGGGTATGAGCATGTTTTCCAAAGAAGATGAGTGGCTACAAACAATTCTATCAACTAATGCAAAGAGAAAGAAAAGATGAGCACATGCAAGAAAAAAAAAATAGAAATGGGGAGAGAAAAGAGAAACACATACAAGAAAAATAAAAATAGAAATGAGAAAAGAGAATACTTACAATTTTGTACGTCAATATTTTACCTTCCCCGGCAATGGCGCCAAAAACTTGACACATCCGAAATAGGATTGTCTCCCAAGTATAGGAGTGTCGAAGTAATAAACCCGATGAGACCGGGGTCGATCCACGAGGAAGGGGATTTAAGCGTTACAAATTATAAGCTAAACAAATGTGATATGGATGATTCAAAGAGGTGACATGATAATATCAACAAGTATGTAAGATGGTAGGTGGTATTATCGACCATTCAAATATAAAACAAAAAGCAAGAGGAGGTAAAACCATCCATGGAAATAGGTGGTATAACCAACCATAGTAAATTAAATAATAATTTCATAAGGTGGTAGAACCTACCATAGTAAATAAAATAAAAAGGTCATAAACAATAGAATAATTAAAATACAAGAGGAATTAACACAATAACAATGAAGGCTAAGGTTAGGGGATCCGCCCTTGATATTTCGAATAAGGATAATTAACCTATTTTAGTTATATGAAGTATATTTGTTTCATTACCAATATTTATACCACTTCTTGTAAATGGGTTCAAGCATCCAATGTGCCAATCATCATATGTCTACAACAAATCAAGGTTCCTAACTAGATTCGTTTCGGTAAGGAAGAACCATACATCATCTAGAAAGGATCCAAGCATTTGATGTGCCAAGGATTGTCAACAATGGATCAAGACCTCCACTTTACGAGTGGTGTCAAGATTGATTGAGAAATTAAATATAAATCATATTGAATAAACATTATAAGATTAAGATTATTAAGCATATATTAAGGGTTAGAGAATCCTTATTCTCATATCAAGGGTTTCACCCTTTCACCTTAGCAAAAGAGAAATTAGAATAACATTATAATAGAAAGAAAATAAAATGTAAGAAAAAGGAAATTCATTAATAACATAAACACACAAAACACAATACAAGATCCTAGCCAAAGCCAAAATGTTCCAGCCAAGGCCAAGATGCCTAATGGGTCACAAGGCACCTCTATTTATAGATACATCCAGGGGCAAACTTGTCAAATTACAAGGGCATAATTGTCAAATATTAGTTGTAAATATCTTTGACAATTGGGATCATTAGGCACCAAATTTGACCATCACTTTTGACATCTAAATGTTGTGAATTTTAATCACATGTCTTCATGAAAGTTGTAGATATTTCTCTCATCTTTCTAGAACATATTGATTTGCACAATTTGGGTACGTATTTTGAGAGATACGGTCTAAATACTGAGGCCTGGTCAGACTGGGCCGAGACTGTAGATGGGTTCACTTCAAGCCCCCTTTTGGTCCACTAAGAGCCCGAATTTAATTATGCTTGTGAAATGGAATCTTGTAGACAATTGAATCAGCTTTCCAAAACATTAAGAATTGCACCATTCGGATCTATAAATAGAGAGTTATGCTCATTTTACCGAACCTGTAATAAAACCAAAATTAAGAGGAAGTTAATTCCAAAGATGCAAAGACTACAAATATGCTTAAGTTGAGGAATTTAATGACACTATTAATGCAATATGATGAGCTAAACTCTTATTAAACATGCATATTAAGTGTTCATCACACCCCCCAACTAGCTTATTGCTAGTCCCTAGCAATTAAAGCGTTATTATTTAGAAGTGATTTATAGAATTTCACATCCAAGGTGGTCATTATTGCACTTTCCTTGATTTTATCCAAATAAAATAAACAAACTCTCAACCATTAGTATTATTATTTTTTTTATGACTCATGTACCCTTCAGTCAAGATATCAATAAACCTCCTTTTTGTGCTCAGTCAACACATGACTATGGGCTTATTAGAAAGAAGCCATATCGGTTCTAATATTTGTTAAGGCTAACAACTTTAGGTAGGGGGCATTCATTTATTTTATATATATATGTGTTTTTTGTTTTTTGAAAGAATGCATCTTTAACCCATGTAGCGAGCCTTAGGCTAATGGCTCCCAGACCAGTTGGCCTTAGGGCATTAGGTGTTAAGACACCCCTTCGAGCTTAACGACTCAGGTTGCCGATGCTTTATTTTTGCTTAGAAACTTGTGGATAGTGCAATGTTCAATCCCATTAAGCTTTTCCCATCGCTTATCCATGTAATGCGAGCGGGTTTGGACGGTGGCAATAGCTCCCAAACCAGTTGGTCTTAGGGTATTAGTTGTTGAGGCACCCCTCGGGCTTAATTGCTCGAATTAAGGAGGCTACAAGACCAAACTTATCCACCATTACTTTCTCTCTTTTTTTTCTTTCATTTTTCATTTTTTTCATTCATTTTTTTTTTTTTTTTTTTTTTTGCTTGATTTTTTTGTTAACTTTTCCGCTCTTCCTTTGTGTTGTTATCCTAAAAACAACAACAAAGACTCAAATATTACATACATTTTTATTTTGTTCACCCACAATCATGAGGCATCAAGGTTGTGTTTGTGTGTGAAGAATGGTTCATGAATACTTGCTATAATTGAGTAGGCATAAGCTAGCACAAAATTTTTTTTTTTATTTAAAATGATAATGGTTGTGAGACGTTCATAGGATTTGTAATAATTCTAAAGTGAAATGATAAGAAACATCCGTTGTTATAAAATTCAAAAATCAAGACTAAATAATATCAAGTTAGCTAAAATGAGTTTACAAGATCAAAATAAAATGACAAATTGGTTAGAATGGATTTCAAGAGTTCAAACTGGTCCTCCTTACTCTGCCATTCCTGACCCAGAATGCGTCTCAAGAGGATTTGAACTCCTTATACCGCACTCTGCATCTAATTACTAACTCGCTTTTTTTTTTTTTTTAAGAAAAAGGAAATTCAAGACACACTTATGTC
>SNVD02005444.1:0-22616 GCA_013180625.2 Boswellia sacra
ATCGGTTAAGATTTTAAAAAAATGAGCAACCTTGCTCTGATACCACTTGTTGACCCAGGTATGGCAACCCAAGAAGCGGGTGAATTGGGTTTTTATTTATAAAAACGGATTTAGAAAACTTTTCTTGAAAGATCAAAATTATTTAAATCTTTCTTTAAGAACAAATGTGAAGAAGATGAAAATAAAATACAATCAAGAGAATGGCAATAAAGAACAATCACAAGTGCAAGTAAATATAAAGAGGATAGGGATAGAGAGAGTGCAAACTCGATATACGTGGTTCGACAAACCTTGCCTACGTCCACGAGCTTCTAGCTCCACGAGCTAAGCTTTCCACTAAGTTGTAGAAATCTTTACAACTTGCTTGATGAACAACCTCACCAAGACTTTTTCTTCCAACCCTTGATAACACCACACCAAGAGTTCTTCTTGATGAACAACCTCACCAAGGCAACTTTCTTCAACTTTTGATAACACCACACCAAGAGTTCTTCTTGATGAACAACCTCACCAAGGAAAGAGTTCTCTCAAGGATAACTTTTATCCTTTACAAGAAGATTTCACTCTCACCACAATACAAGAACAAAGTAAATTTTTACAACAAAAGTACAACTCTCTTCAAAGAGTAGATAAAGAATATAAAAGCTCTCTAGACTTGATATTTCTCTTGTTTTTTTCTTGATAGATGCTTCTCTTGCTCTGCTTGAATGCATGGGAGAAGGGCTCCTTTTATAGGCAAATGGGATGAACTTAGTCAAGTGAAGACACCAACTCCAAATTTTCTGCCCACCATAAAAACTGTAATCTTGTTTGCCATTTTTGTCAATGTTCCGTTTGAAATTTGAAAATATGAAAAACAGAAAAGATCTGCACAATTGAATAAGCTTTTCAACGAATCAAGAACCAAGTCATTTGGATAACTGTAGCTTAAGATATGGCCAAAACACCATTCGGTGCTCATGTGACTTGATTTTTCTTCAATGTGTCAGTCCACCAACTTGCATGTGTATTATGTCGGCCTTCTGTTTGAAATTTGAATTTCTTCAAAGAATATGAAATCTGCTCCATTGAATCATCTTTCTAATTCCACAAGAATCAAGTCATTTGGATATCTCTAACTCAAGATATGGACAAAACATCATTCGGTGCTCAAATGAGTTGATTTTTCTTCTCTGTGTCAGTCCACCGAATTGCATGTCAATTATGTCAGCCTTCCGTTTGAAATTTGAATTTCTTCAAAAAATATGAAATGTGATCCATTAAGTTCTCTTTCCAATGCCTTAAGAATCAAGTCATTTTGATTTTTCTAGCTCAAGATATGTCCAAAAGAGTATTCAGTGCTCATGTCAGCTGCTTCCATTTGTCTTTCAACTTTCATGATGATTTGGACAACCTTACACTTGAAATTTGAATTTTGTTAAAACATATGAAATGTTATAAATTGAGTAAGCTTTCCAAAGGCTCAAGAATCACATCATTTGGATATCTATAGAGATATATATGGCCAATTGATTGAACATTGCTTATGTGTCACATTCCTTGAGTCAAACCTTGTTCTTAAACTTTGGTGCCTTTGACATGTAGTCTTCTCCTTAGCTTCAACACTTCATTTTAATAAGCCTTTTCTTGATTTTACAATTATTTTAATGATATTACTCTTGCACATAAATAAACATGTTAGTAATGTTGACCCAGGTATGACAACCCAAGAGGGGGGGTGAATTGGGTTTTATTTATCAAAACGAATTTAGAAAACTTTTCTTGAAAGATCAAAATTATATAACTCTTTCTTTGAGAATGAAGGTGAAGAAGATGAAATTAGAATTTATCAAAGATGCAATCAAAGGAATAATAATGATGAACAATCACAAATGCAAGTAAATGTAAAGAGGAAAGGGATAGAGAGAGTGCAAACTCAATTTACGTGGTTCGGAAAACCTTGCCTACGTCCACAGGCTCCTAGCTCCACGAGCTAAGCTTTCCACTAAGTTGTAGAAATCTTTACAACTTGCTTGATGAACAACCTCGCCAAGACTTTTTTTCCTTCAACTCTTGATAACACCACACCAAGAGTTCTTCTTGATGAACAACCTCACCAAGGAAAGAGTTCTCTCAAGGATATCTTTTATCCTTTACAAGAAGATCTCACTCTCACACAATATAAGAACAAAGAAAAGTTTTTACAACAAAAGTACAACTCTCTTCACAGAGTAGATAAAGAATATAAAAGCTCTATAAACTTGATATTTCTCTTGGCTTTTTTGCTTGATAAAATGCTTCTCTTGCACTTGTTGAATGCATGGGAGAATGGCTCCTTTTATAGATAAATTAGATGAACTTAATCAAGTGAAGACACCATCTCCAAATTTTCTGCCCACCATAAAAACCGTAATCTGGTCTGCCATTTTTGTCAATGTTCCGTTTGAAATTTGAAAATCTGTAAAACATAAAAGATCTGCACATTTGAATAATCTTTCCAACGCATCAAGAATCAAGTCATTTGGATATCTGTAGCTCAAGATATGGCCAAAACACCATTCGGTGCTCATGTGACTTATTTTTTCTTTCTTGTGTCAGTCCACCAAATTGAATGATAATTCTGTCAGCCTTCCGTTTGAAATTTGAATTTCTTCAAAACATAAAAGATCTGAATATTTGAACAAGATTTACAAAACATTAAGAATCAAAGCATTTGGATATCTCTATCTTAAGATATAGCCAAAACACCATTCGGTGCTCATGTGAGTTGATTTTTCTTCTCTGTGTCAGTCCACCGAATTGCATGGCAATTATGTCAGCCTTCCATTTGAAATTTGAATTTCTTCAAAACATATTAAATGTGCCCCATTAAGTCATCTTTCTAATTCCACAAGAATCAAGTCATTTTGATTTTTCTAGCTCAAGATATAGGGCCAGAAGAGTATGCGTGTTGGCTCTAAGTCAGAAAACTGCCTAATCGCAGTTGGTGTCGTAAAAAAGACTTGAATCACATTGCATTGTCATAGTGACTTATGGTCAACGAGCATATCGCCATGCTATGAGCCTTTGGAAATGTTCAGTTAGTGTAGTGTGGGGATATGGTCAAAACATATGAAATGTTATAAACTGAGTAAGATTTCCAAAGGCTCAAGAATCACATCATTTGGACATTTGTAGAGATATATATGACCAATTGATTGAACATTACTCATGTGTCAGATTCCTTGAGTCAATCCTTGTTCTTAAACTTTGGTGCCTTTAACATGTAGTCTTCTCCTTAGCTTCAACACTTCCTTTTAATAAGCCTCTTCTTGATTTTAAAATTATTTCAATGATCTTACTCTTGCACATAAATAAACATGTTAGTAAATCTCAATTAATCAATGTGTATTGTTATCATCAAATTATCATGTAGCCTTAGGGCTAACAATCTCCCCCTTTTTGATGATGACAAACCATTGATTGCTTTAAAATATAATCTAAAATCAAGAATGAAAATAAATCAACAATAAGCAAAAAGAATGGCACTTGTTATGAATATAAGCAATCCAACTATTTCTCCCCTTTTTGTTATCATCAAAAAAGAATGTAATCAAATTAACTACTCCCCCTAAATATATTCTCCCCCTTAACATATGCTATCATATTAAAGCAAAATTAAGACATATCCCACATGCTATTCCCTTCTAATTATGCAAAATCTATCTGGACTAAAGGGTTTAGTAAATATATCGGCTAATTGTTTATCGGTGGGAACAAATTCTAAAGAAATATTACCTTTTTGCACATGATCTCTAATAAAATGATGTCTAATCTCTATATTCTTAGTCCTAGAGTGTTGTATTGGATTTTTTGAAATGTTGATGGCACTTGTATTGTCACATTTGATGGGAATATGATCAAATACCACACCATAATCTTTTAAAATTTGTTTCATCCAAAGAGATTGTGCACAACACTTCCTACTGCAATATACTCGGCTTCCGCGGTTGATAATGCAACAGAATTTTGTTTTCTACTAAACCATGATAATAATGCATGTCCTAGAAAATGGCAAGAGCCACTAGTGCTCTTTCTATCAAAAAGACTTCCAGCAAAGTCCGCATCCGAATAACTAATTAAATCAAAATTATCACACTTAGGATACCAAAGACCTAGATTTATGGTTCCAAGAAGATATCTAAATATCCTTTGACAGCTTTAAGGTGAGATTCCTTTGGACAAGATTGAAATCTAGCACACATACACACACTAAACATACTATCAGGTCTACTAGCAGTTAAATACAAAAGAGAGCCAATCATACCTCGATATTTTGTTACCTCAACATCTTTTCTTTTCTCATCTTTGTCAAGCTTGGTTAATGTACCCATAGGTGTGTTATATGTCCTTAAATTATCCATGCCAAACTTCTTAAGAAGATCTCTTGTGTATTTAGCTTGATTAATGAAGATCCCATCTATTGATTGCTTGATTTGAAGTCCAAGGAAGAAATTTAATTCTCCCATTAAGCTCATTTCAAATTCTTGTTTCATGCACTTGGAAAATTCCTCACACATAGAGACATTAGTAGCACCAAATATAATATCATCAACATAGATTTGAACAATTAATAAATCATCATTTTTTGGTTTAACAAAAGAGTAGTATCAACTTTTTTCATTTCGAAACCATTATCAATGAGAAATTTGCTCAATCTATCATACCATGCTCTTGGTGCTTTTTTCAAGCCATAAAGTGCCTTTTTGAGTTTGAAAACATGGTTTGGAAAATCATGATTTTGAAAACCAAGAGGTTGCTCGACATATACTTACTCCATAATGTAGTCATTTAAAAACGCACTTTTGACATTCGTTTGATATAATGTAAGATTTTTATAATATGCAAATGCACACAACATTCTAATGGATTCTAATCTAGCAACCGGTGCAAAGGTTTCCTCATAATCAATACCTTCTTCTTGATTGAATTCTTGAGCAACAAGTCTAGCTTTGTTTCTAATAATGGTGCCATTTTCATCTACTTTATTTCTAAAAATCCATTTAGTGCCTATAATAGAATGATTTTTTGGTCTAGGAACAAATTCCCAAACTTGATTTCTCTCAAATTGGTTTAATTCTTCTTGCATAGCTAAAATCTAACTTTCGTCATTTTCAGCTTCTTTGAAAGATTTTGGTTCAAATTGAGAGACAAATGCAAAATGATTACAAAAGTTCCTAAAAGAAGATCTATTTCTCATACCTTGTGATGGTTCACCAATAATGAGATCTTTAGGGTGAGCTTTTGCATACCTCCATTCCTTTTGTATTTCTTGGGAAGAATCATTTACTTCCTCAAGCTTTTCTTGTTGAAGTTGTAATTCATCTTGGCTCTTTTCATTAAGCCTTGATTCCTTGATTTGCCTTTCCACCTCAACAATATCATCATCTAAATTCTTTGAAGAAATCACATTAGTTTCATCAAATTCAACATGCATAGATTCTTCAATAGTTAGAGTCTTTTTGTTAAAAACTCTATATGCTTTACTATGGTTAGAGTAGCCAAAAAAAATTCCAACATCGGCTTTTGCATCAAATTTTCCAAGGTTCTCCTTGGTGTATAAAATAAAACACTTACATCTAAAAACTTTAAAAAATCCAATGTTGGGTTTTCTTCCTTTCCAAAGTTCATAAGGAGTTTTCTTCATTAAAACTCTAATATGGACTCTATTGATTATAAAGCATGCGGTATTAACGGCTTCGGCCCAAAAATATTTTGGCAAATTATTTTCAAGTAACATGGTTTTAGCCATTTCTTGGATAGTCCTATTTTTCCTTTCAACAACACCATTTTGTTGTGGAGTTCTAGGTGAGGAAAAATTATGCTCAAAACTATTTTCATCACAAAGATTTTCAAATGCAACATTGTCTACTTCACCACCATGATCACTCCTACTGGACACAATAGAATACTCTTTTTGATTTTGGACTCTTTTTGCAAATTTTGAAAAAGCTTGTATGGCCTCATTTTTAGTTTTCAAGAATAATACCCAAGTGATCTTGAATAATCATCCACAATAACAAAAACATAATACTTTCCACCAAGACTTTGAGTTCTTGATGGTCCAAATATATCCAAATGAAGTAATTGTAGAGGTTTATTTGTTGAAATAAATTTCTTTTGTTTAAAAGAAGTTCTCACTTGTTTTCCAAATTGACAAGCATCACAAATCTTATCCTTTTCAAATTTTATTTTTGAAAGACCATCAACTAAATCATTTTTAGAAATTTTTGAAATTGTGTCCATGCTAGCATGACCTAACCTTCTATGCCATAACCAAGCATCATGATTTACAATGAAACAATTTTCTACATGATCATTAACATCAATATCAATTGTATAAATATTACCACATCTATTACCAACAAATAATGTCTTATTGTTACTAACATCCTTAATCACACATCTATTAGGCTCAAAAGTACAAAATATCCCTTATCACACAATTGACTAATGCTAATCAAATCATGTTTTAAACCATGAACAAGCAAAACATCTTTAATAATAGGTGAAGAAGGGTTACCAATATCACCATGTCCCATTACCCTTCCTTGGGCATTATCACCGAATGTCACATATCCTCCTTTATTCATGATTAATCTTAAGAACTTGGAGGCATCTCCGGTCATATGCCTTGAGCATCCACTATCTAAGTACCACTTGTGTTTGCCACTTTGTCTCTATAATCAACATTCAAGGAGTAACTTTTTTGTACCCAAAAGTTCTTGGGTCCTTGGGGGTTAGTTATGGTACTTTTTGGAACCCTTATTTGTTTCAACTTAGGATTTCTCTTAATATAGCAAGAATGCACTTTGTGTCCTTTTCTTCCACAATAAGTACATGAATGATTAGATTATTCCTAGAAGATGCATGGGCAAAATAATTTTTAAAATACTTTTGATTTTTATGAGTTTTATATCCTAAACCTCTTTTATCAAAAACACACCTTTGGTTTTGTAACATTTTTTTAGAAAAAAATTTTTTTTTTTTTTTTTTTTCCCCCCCCCCCCCCCCCCAAAAAATTTTTTGTGCTTTTTGTAAACTATCAACAATATTTCTTAAGTCATTATTTTCTTTTTTCAAAATAACATTTTCTTTCTCTAATTTATCAAAATCCTTTTGTTTTAAAATCTCATTTTCAGTTTTTAAAAAATATATTTGACTTTCCAAACTTTCAAAATCTTTTTGCTTTAAAATTTCATTTTCATTTTCTAAAGCTTCATTTATTTCCACCAATTCTTCTAATTGAGATAGCATTGATTTTTGAATTTTGCTTATCAACTTGCACATGTAAATTTTGGAATGCTTCAAGTAATTCATCATATGAAAGTTTAGGATCATAGTTTAGAACACTTACCTCATCTTCACTTAAAGCCATGAAGCACATGTTTGTCACTTCGCAATCTTCTTCTTCGGTGGAGCTAGCTTCACTATCATCCCAATTTGTGGCTTTCATTGCTTTGGATTTCTTGTTTGGACTCTTGAAGTAAGGACAATCCATCTTTACATGTCCCGGTTTCTTGCACTCATAGCAAATGACTTGATCATTTTTCTTATCTTGCTTTGAGCTTTGCCTTTTGTACTCCCTTCTAGAATTCTTCTTGAATCCTTGGTTTCTTCTAATCATCCTTTTTAGCTTTCTTGTGATGAATGCAAGATCTTCATCGTCTCCTTCATCGTCGGACTCATCATCTTCTTTTATTGAAGATTTGAAAGTGATATTTTTCTTTTTCTTGAAATCTTCTTCATTCTCCTTCAAGGTGATTTCATGAGTCATGAGAGAACCCATAAGTTCTTCTAATGGTAGTTTGGTGAGGTCTTTGCTTCTTGAATTGCCGTCACCTTTGGCTCCCAAGATTTTGGTAGACACCTAAGAATCTTTCTCACCATTCAACATTAGAATAAGATTTACCAAGAGATTTCAATCTAGTAATAATATCCGTAAATCTAGTAAACATTGCAGAAATTGATTCATCCGATTTCATCTTAAAAAGCTCATAACTATGAACTAGCATACTAATTTTAGATTCTTTAACTTGACTAGTTCCTTCATGAGTTACTTCAAGTGTGTGCCATAATTCTTGTGCCGTAGAACAAGTAGATATTCTATTAAACTCATTTCTATCTAGAGCACAATATAACACATTCATAGCTTTAGCATTCAAACTCAATTTCTTTTTATCATCTTCACCAAACTCTTTAGATTCTTTAAGCATGCATTCCCCATTTTCAATATTGGTAGGAACAAAAGGTCCTTCCAAAACAATAGACCACAAATCATAATCAAAAGATTTCAAGAAAATACTCATTCTAGTTTTCCAATAAGGGTAATCACTTCCATTAAAAAATGGAGGTCTAGAGATAGAAAGTCCCTCAACATATGAAGTTGAATTAAAAGTTGCCATAGCTAAAAAATCGATTAATATTTAAAAAATTGAGCAACCTTGCTCTGATACCACTTGTTGACCCAGGTATGGCAACCCAAGAGGGGGGGTGAATTGGGGTTTTATTTATCAAAACGGATTTAGAAAACTTTTCTTGAAAGATCAAAATTATTTAATACTTTCTTTGAGAATAAAGGTGAAGAAGATGAAGATAGAATGCAATCAAGAGAATATCAATAAAGAAGAATCACAAGTGCAAGTAAATGTAAAGAGATTGGGATAGAGAGAGTGCAAACTCAATTTACGTGGTTCGGCAAACCTTGCCTACGTCCACGGGCTCCTAGCTCCACGAGCTAAGCTTTTCACTAAGTTGTAGAATTCTTTACAACTTGCTTGATGAACAACCTCACTAAGACTTTATCTTCCAACTCTTGATAATACCACACCAAGAGTTCTTCTTGATGAACAACCTCACCAAGGCAACTTTCTTCAACTCTTGATAACACCACACCATGAGTTCTTCTTGATGAACAACCTCACCAAGGCAACTTCCTTCAACCCTTGATAACACCACACCAATAGTTCTTCTTGATGAACAATCTCACCAAGGAAAGAGTTCTCTCAAGGATAACTCTTTATCCTTTCCAAGAATATCTCACTCTCACCACAATACAAGAACAAAGATAATTTTTACAACAAAAGTACAACTCTCTTCAAAGAGTAGATAAAGAATATAAAACTCTCTAGACTTGATATTTCTCTTATTTTTGCTTGATAAAATGCTTCTCTTGCACTTCTTGACTGCATGGGAGAATGGCTCCTTTTATAGGCAAATGAGATGAACTTAATCAAGTGAAGACACCAACTCCAAATTTTCTGCCCACCATAAAAACTGTAATCTTGTCTTCCATTTTTTTCAATGTTCCGTTTGTAATTTGAAAATCTGCAAAACATAAAAGATTTGTACATTTGAATAAGCTTTCCAACGCATTAATAATCAAGTCATTTGGATATCTGTAGCTCAAGATATGGCCAAAACATTATTCGGTGCTCATGTGACTTGATTTTTCTTCCATGTGTCAGTCCACCGACTTGCATGTGTATTATGTCAGCCTTCTGTTTGAAATTTGAATTTTTTAAAAAAAATAAAAGATCTTTTTATTTGAATAAGCTTTCCAAAACATTAAGAATCAAAGCATTTTAATATCTCTATCTTAAGATATGGCCAAAACACCATTCGGTGCTCATGTGAGTTGATTTTTCTTCTCTGTGTCAGTCCACCGAATTGCATGTCAATTATGTCGACCTTCCATTTGAAATTTGAATTTCTTCAAAACATATGAAATATGTGTCATTAAGTCCTCTTTCCAATGCCATAAGAATCAAGTCATTTTGATTTTTCTAGCTCAAGATATATCTAAAAGAGTATTCGGTGCTCATGTCAGCTGCTTCCATTTGTCTTTCAACTTGCATGATGATTTGGACAACCTTGCACTTGAAATTTGAATTTCTTTAAAAAATATGAAATGTTATAAATTGAATAAGCTTTCCAAAGGCTTAAGAATCACATGATTTGGATATTTGTAGAGATATATATGACCAATTGATTGAACATTGTTCATGTGTCACATTCCTTGAGTCAATCCTTGTTCTTAAACTTTGGTGCCTTTAACATGTAGTCTTCTCCTTAGCTTCAACACTTCATTTTAATAAGCCTCTTCTTGATTTTATAATTATTTCAATGATTCTAGTCTTACACATAAATAAACATGTTAGTAAATCTCAATTAATCAATGTGTATTGTTATCATCAAAATTATCATGTAGCCTTAGGGCTAACAGATTCATCAAAGATTTCTCGAAGATAGCATTGCCCCTTTGCAGATTATTATAAATGATGTGGCCTTTGAATTTGATGAGAAATGCAAAGAGGCATTTGAGAAACTGAAGGAACTCTTGACTTCAGCTCCAGTAATCCAATCTCTGAATTGGGATCATCCATTCGAGATCATGTGCGATGCAAGTGACTACGCTGTGGGTGCTGTTTTGGGTCAACGAATTGGCAGAATTCCACATGCCATTTACGATGCATCTCGAACTTTAAATGATACTCAGCTTAATTATTCTACCACTGAGAAAGAGCTCCTGGCAGTTATTTTTGCTTTAGAAAAGTTTCGTTCTTATTTGATTGGTACTAAAGTAACCGTTTATTCTGATCATGCAGCTTTGAGGTACCTGCTCCCAAAGAAAGATGCTAAACCAAGGCTTATCGGGTGGATACTCCTTTTACAGGAATTTGACTTGGAGATCAAAGATAAGAAGGGAAGTGAAAACTTAGTTGCAGACCATCTCAGTCGCATTGTCCATGATGAGGATGTACTGCCATTACAAGAAAGTTTTTCGGATGAACAATTGCTGTCTCTACATGTAGCAGCGCCTTGGTATGCAGATATTGTCAATTACTTAGTTACGAAGAAGCTACCACAAGACTTGACTCGAGCTCAAAGAGACAAGATCAAGAACATTGCCAAGTACTACATATGGGATGATCCGTACTTATGAAAGCATTGTTCTGACCAAGTGATAAGAAGGTGCGTTTCTGAATCTGAATTTAATTCAATTTTAACCTTCTGTCATTCTTATGCATGTGGAGGTCACTTCGGACCAAAAAGAACAGCCCTCAAAGTCCTTGATTGTGGATTCTACTGGCCATCATTGTTCAAAGATGCATATCTATTCTGCAAAGCTTGTGACCGTTGTCAAAGGACAGGTAATCTAAGTGCCAAAAATCAAATGCCACAAACCTCTATACTTATTGTCGAGATTTTTGATGTGTGGGGTATTGATTTCATGGGTCCTTTTCCATCATCTTTTGGTAATGTTTACATTATACTTGCTGTGGATTATGTTTCTAAATGGGTGGAAGCAAAAGGTACGAGAACTAATGATTCTAAAGTTGTTGTAGATTTTATGAAATCTAACATTTTTGCGAGATTTGGAACACCAAGAGCAATGATTAGCGACAGAGGGACACACTTCTGCAACAGATCATTTGAAGCCTTGCTCAAGAAATACAACATCACTCACAAGGTGTCTACTGTATATCATCCATAAACTAGTGGTCAAGTTGAAGTTTCAAATTGAGAAGTCAAGTCCATTCTCGAGAAGACAGTGAATCTGAACAGAAAAGATTGAAGCCTACGATTGAATGATGCACTTTGGGCATACTGAACTGCTTACAAGACACCTATTGGTATGTCTCCATATAGTTTAGTCTATGGTAAGCCATGTCACCTTCCAGTAGAGCTCGAACACAAAGCATGGTGGGCAGTAAAGCTTTGTAACATGGAGATGGATGCTACTGGAGAATAAAGGAAGCTTCAACTGCAAGAATTGGAAGAACTTAGACATGATGCCTATGAGAATTCCATAATTTACAAGGAGAGAACTAAGGCATTTCATGATAAAATGATCTCCAGGAAGAATTTTGAAGTAGGACAGAAAGTTCTTTTATTTATTCTCGCCTCAAGTTATTTCCAGGTAAGTTACGATCTCGATGGGTTGGACCTTTTGTTATTACTAATGTTTTTCCTCATGGTGTAGTGGAAATCAAGAGCTTAAAAACGGACAAAGTATTCAAGGTGAATGGGCACAGGTTGAAGCCTTACTATGAGAATTCAGTGATGCAAGACATCGAGGAGGTACCTCTCTACGAGCCAGCTTATCTTGATGGGTGATGGCAAGTAACGTCAGGCTGAGGACGTTAAACCAAGCGCTTATTGGGAGGCAACCCAATGGTTTTGAAACATAAATAAAAAGAGACAAAGAAAAGAAGGTAGTAACAATCAGTTTTTGTGTTTCGAGGAGGTTCCTCTCATGGGCCATTATAATTGATCAGGTTTTATCTCTCTTTGCCATCTGTCTCATTTGCTTTGTTGTTTGTTTTTTACTTTTGTTTGCTCTTGTGTTTTTATTTCTCTTATGTGTCTCTATTTTCTTTTCTTTTCTTTTCTTTTCTTGTGTTTAATTTGATTATTCGGTGCTTCGAGTTCAGTTGTGCAACAGCTTGAGGAAACATTCAAACGGGAGTTGAAGCCATTGTCCGAAGGTTTGAAACGTGCATATCTGGGAGAAGGACAACTCAATCGCATTATCTGTAATATCTCTCCTTTTCTCCTCTTCAATGGATGCAGATATCTTTCTATCGAACCTTTGTAAATATTTCCCTTCACTTCCTCAAAATGCTGTGTTTAAAATTTATAAAGTACGGATGATTAGACTTTGAGTGTTGATGCTCTTAAATGTACCTGCAGATATCCGATGGCTTATCGAAGCCAAGGTGAGATTTTCCGGTGAACCTGACATTAATCTTGCAAAATATATGCCTGGTCTAGGGAAAAGCTACTACGCCAAGAGGCGAAGAGCGAAAAGGTTACAAGTATGTTATAAATGTGCTAGATGGAATTGTAACCAGACTTGTCGTTCATTAGGTTTTGTGTCCAGGAATAGAGAAGATAAACTTACGTTTATTAAGAATGGTTTGAGTAATGAGTCGCTATATAATGTTTTGTTAACTCTCGAGTCACATTCTTGTGGACTTGTTCAGCGTGAATTGCTTAATCTATGGACATAATTTCGTGATGAATTGCAGTGTTATAGTCTAGGGAATCTGACTAAAAACGACCCTGTTTGCCAGTTTATAAGAAAACTGGATGGGAAGCAAATCCCCGATTCATAGAAGGCGTTTCAGCCGTTACTGGACGTAAAACCAGAGGAAGATGTGAGCCACAATCACAACTACTTATATATTTGAATGAGTGTTGTTGTTGTCGAATTTTTTTTTCCTGTTTCATTTGATCTGATTATAAATGTTGTTTTTGTGTTGTTGTTGTTTGTTGATTTTGTTTGTTTTAATTTCAAGTTTTCTTTTTGACAAACCATATGACTACCCTCTGGCATAAGTACACGTGGGAGACAAGTGTGGAGGTTTTGTCAACCTCCACCGAAAGTGTATCTCCATTTTCCATGCTTCACGTGGGAGACAAGTGTGTAGGTTTTGTCAAACCTCGCCGAAAGCATATCTCATTTTTTCAAATTTTGGGGCGATAAATCTACATCGAGCAACCCCCACCGAAATTTTGTCCCCATGTGTCAAATTTGAGAGTTTTACGTGTGTATATATCCATTCTCCATATTTTCAAATGTCATTATTATAACCTGTCTTGCACTTGAAAAACATATTACCTAACGTGTATCATTGTCTTACACAAGGTTAGAGCACTTGTAGAAATGGAGAAAACACCAATTCGGCGATTCCAAAATATATGCGTATTTTGTGGATCACAATTTGGTAAAGATGGAGAGTTTACTACAACAGCTCTTGATCTTGGTAGGACATTAGCTGCAAGGGGTATTTATTTGATTTATGGAGGGAGTAGTCTTAGGTTAATGGGGTGTGTGTCGACAGCTGCATCCTTGGGAGGAAGTAAAGTTCTTAGCATTATTCCTAAACCATTAGCTGTGCGAGATATCATAGGCAACACAATGGGGGAAGAGTTACAGGTCTCTAGCATGCATGAGCGTATTGCACATATGGTCATTAAATCTGATGCATTTATAGCTTTGCCCGGTGGTTATGGTACATTAGATGAGATATTTCAAATCACCTCTTGGGCACAGCTAAACATCCATCGGAAACCTATTGGTTTGTTAAATGTCAATAATTTTTTTGATGGTTTGTTGTCTTTTCTTGATCAAGTAGTAGAAAAAAACTTCATCTCACAGTCGGCGAGGCAAATCCTGGTTATAGCTTCAGCTACAAGGGAGTTAATTGACAAATTGCAAGCATTCGTCTATTCGCCTGATCCAACAATAACTCGGATAGATTGGTTTGTGGAGGGCAATAAAAGGCGTAAACTGGATTTAGCGCTCCATCTGTAATCTTTATCTGTTGGTTTGCTTCACTTTTGTTTGCTTTCTTTTTATTGTGTTTATTTGAGATTTTTCATGTTATTCCTTTTGAGCTTTTTCAGGTTATTTCTTTCGTTCCAGGTAATATTTTCTAATCTTGTCTTTTAGAGTGGTGTCTTAAAAAGTTTAAGTCCTCTTGAAACGCATTCTGGATCTCTTCAATCCATAATGGCTGAATAAGGAGGCTAACTTCTAAACTTTTTAGACCCATTCTAACTAACTTGTTTGTGTTTGCTTACTTGTTGGACTTTGTTATTTTATGAGTAAGTTTAGTTTTACGTAATTTAGAGTTGTTATGTGTTTTCGTCTTTATCAGTTTTGATTTAAAAAAAAAAATTGTGGAAACCTGAGAATGGCAGAATATGGGGTTTCTTTAACCCTTGAAACGCATTCTCTCTAAATAAATTTGTAGTTTGTTTATTTCATGTTGTTTGAAGTGTCTTATTTCTTGTTTTATTCTTTCATAATAAAGGTATATAGGCTGGAAACCTTAAGTCTGCGGGCTACTGGTCCTAAGGATTATTGAAATATACAATCTTGACTCAGGTGTAACAATGCCACGTAACTCTTTTCTTGCATTTTGTGGGTCGATGATAAGATAATGATTGAATTAAGAATAACTCTTGTAAAATGATAAATGATGTATGGATCTGTGTGCTTGAAATGTTTATTGGTTTTCGCTTTGCTTTTGATTCCTTGCGCAACATTGAGCACTGAGCTATTATCACTGATTTATTTGCTGTCTCTTATACACATCTAGATGTGTATAAGAGACAGTGTTTCTTCAGATTTCAATGAATTCTAGAACTTGTTTGATGGTCACTCGAGGCGAAATCCTAGACTGTGCAACATTAGGGAAATGATTTAGGCCATTTTTGGACCGTTTGAGCCTTAATAGCCAACCTTTATTAAAATTGATCCCTAGTTACCCCTTTGAGCCTCTGTAAGCTTTTTTTTTTGTTAACTCACTAAAAGATTTCCTAACCTCAAATGAAATCTTTATTAAACAGTTTGTCCCTTACCTATGAGCATGTAGATCATTCATGATTACATTTTGAGCTATGTTCTGTTTTTGGGAAGTTAAAGGAGGTTGGATTGTGCCATGAGCAATGCAAGTGAGTTTTATTGTGTTAGTAAAAAAAAAAAAAAAGAAAAAAACAATCTGTACTTATCTTCCATGTACTTACACATTGAGGACAATATGTTGTTTAAGTGTGGGGGAGGGGAATTGCAACAGTTAAAAAAAAAAGAAAAAAATAGAAAAGAAAAAAAAATAGAAAAAGAGATCTATACCCTTGAGTGTTATTAAAAAGAATGAAACAACAAAGTGTGGGGGTGTAATTTCTTTTGTGTTAAAAAAAACAATAATAAAAAGAGAGATTGAGTGTTCTGAATAAATTTGGGGGAGTCACTTGGTGAATTCGAACGAATTTTTTTTATGTTATGTGATTGAGCTCTTCATAATCTTGAATGATTTATGTGTTTGCGGGTGATTTGAGCCAAATTATTATCCTTTATCATACCTTCACCCAAGCCAAACGTTACAAGCTTAATAAAGTCTTACTTGATCCTTGGTATTGTGCTTTTCTATATTAGTGGAGAGTGACTTGAAAAGCAGACTTGAAAAGCAGGCTTATGGAGTTCATTTATACACGTATCTTCACTATTAAATACGATTCATTTTTATGCATAAACTCATCCGAGTTACAAGTGATTATGTGAAAATGGCTCTACACACACACAAAAGGAATTAAAGTAGAGCGAAACTAATCTTTGAAATGAAATTTTTGGTCAAGTGCATAATTTTGAAGTTTTCCTTGGGTTATAATTAAGTACAATCTTTGAGGCCTATTTGCAAGTTGAAGCATTTGTGTTGTTTTAATTTTTCTTTGATTCTGTTTCGATCTAATATCGTTGTAATTGCTCGAGGACTAGCAAAGTCTAAGTGTGGGGGAATTTGATAGCTATCTATTTATATATCATTTTCATATCAATTCCGTCTATGTTTCTTTGCTATATTCCTTGATATTTTTATGTTTTTGTGTGGTTTTTGATGTTTGTAGGAGTTTTGGAGGAACTTGCACAAAATTGGAGTAAAACCCTTCATTTTCACCTTTGCTAATCAACTAATTTCTCGGAGTTGATTGTATCGATATACAATTAACCAGATAACATGCTATATACCATTGGAAAGCTCTCGAAGTCTATTTTCTGGAGAAATTTACGGTTCACGAATTTATGTAGTGTACCGAAAGTTGTGATAAAAATGGTATGAGAAGTGTATATTTTGTAATCATCCCCCCAACCCCCCACAATATCTCTGTAGCATGTTATTAATGGGGCACTGTAGCAAGTTACTTTAGCAGAGTATATAAACACATTTTAGGGTTTTATTTTGATAACTTGAAGAGGGGGAAACGACTTGGAGGCTGCAGCACTTGTCCACCCAATAGTCGTTTTGTGATCTCTAAGTACTTGGACGAGTTTCATTTCTTGTATTGGTGCAAGGCCCATTTCTATTATAATTGGCAAAGTACCATTCTCGCCCAAGAATCCATGATTCAAATGATCTGGAAGTGACTTAAGCTCTACGGTATTGGCCTTCATCACATAATGAAAAAGTTTCTCATTAGATAAAGACAATTCAAAATACAAAACATCATACCTGCTTATGGTTATGGCTATAGTCTTATCTAAGCTTGCCAGAGCTTCCTTCACTTCTTTAGACACTTGTATCAAAATTCTTGATTCTTTAGAATTTTCTGTCCCTATGTGCTCACTAATAACTACATCCAATCCATTTTTGCAAGTTAACTCAAAACATTGTTGTGGCAGAGAATCAGGAACGTCAACTACAAAAACAGAATATAAGTCACTAGGGCACCTCATTGCCTCAAAAATATTGAAACGGATCACCTTGTCATCAAACACTATGGTGAGAGTGCCATCATGAACATCAATCTTGGTTCTAGCAGTTTTCGAGAATGGTCTCTCTATAAGAATCGGTTTTGGATTAGGAGATGTCTCATCCTCTATTTCAAGAACATAAGAGTCTGCTGGGAAAACCAATTGATTCACCTGCACAAGCACATCTTCCACAACTCTTTTGTATATGCATTAAAACGATCAGCAATTTGAATGGTAATACCAATTTCCGCAAAAGGTCCAAGATTTAAAGAAGCATAAATAGAGATGGCATGATGTTAAATAGATGCTTCTAAATCTAACAAACTCTTTCAACTTGTTTTACCAATGGTGCATGGCAGGGTGAACGAACCTGGATCTTTGCATTTCGGAGGAATTTTTCTTTGCAATACAGCTGAAACATTTTCCCCCACACTTACTTTCTCATTTCTTTTTAACTTTCTTTTACTAGTGCATAACTCCTTGAGACATTTGTATAATGAGGTACTTGCTCGATAGCATCCAGAAGTGGTATATTTACCTCGATTTTGTGAGAAGTTTCCAGGATTTCTTGTTCGTGTTCCTCCTTCTTCGATTTTGCAAATCTACTAGGAAAAAGTGGAGGAGAAACATATGAAGGAATGGGAGTTATAGGATTTACCTGAGAAGTCAGTGTTTTGTTCATGGTGGAAGTGGCGTCATCTCCTTCATCAGTTTGTGCTTTCTTTGGCAGGACATCTAATTGCTCTTCATTTTGCAAAGTTATCGCACAAGAATTCTCTCTTGGATTGATCATCGTTTGACAAGATAATTCTTCTGAGCCTTGGCCCTCGAATTTGCTCATGTTAGTGGCCAATTGTCCCATTTGATTTGCCAGTTTTTGGATACTTGCCCCAGTTTCCTGCTGGAATTGCATTGTGTTAGTGGCAAGTGCATTAACAATGTCCTGGAGAGACATACCTGAGTTTTGGGAAGCTGGTTGCGGTGCTGGATGTGGCATTGGTGGTGGTTGCATTTGAAAAGGTTGCTGCACTCTAGGTTGATTGAAACCTTGTGGCCGATTTGGTATCACATTTGGAGTGATTGTTTGATGATTCCAGTAACTGAAATTATGGTGATCTTCCCATCCAGCATTGTAAGTGTTAGAGAAAGGATCATAGCATTGCCTTGTTTGTCCTGGAAATCCACCCATGGCATTGGCTTGTTCCGTATATTCTTCTTGTAAAGTTGGATACATGTCCACTGGATGCTCCATGATAGAATATACCCCACATTCATAAGATTTTTGCATATCTCCTACAGCCATGTTTTCCACAAGAGAGGTTAGCCCAGAAAGTTGTTGTTCAATGTTCGGAGTGCTTACCTCATTTACTCTCCATGGTATTTGGGGCTCAAATCCGCTACTGAATTGATAGAAGTTTACTGCCATGTTGTCTAAACACAAACAATCAGAAAAGAAAAAACAAAGAAAATATGAATCAACAATGAAAACAAAATAACAAATCGATTAGAAAATCAATCCCCGGCAACGGCGCCAAAAACTTGATGCTTTCGAAACTAGCAAGTATACTAGTCGCACAAGTAATAAAGTGATAAGTAAGATAGCGTTCCCACGAGGATTGATTCTAATTAAATTTGTTATTTTTCAGCAACAATAAACTAAATATGGGGGGTTTTGTTGAATGATTAATTAAACTGAATACTAAGGCAAATAAAGAATAACACAACACAATATTAAATGAATTGAAAATTCAATGAGAGACACTTGGTTAAAGGTTCTTTCTCTACCACAAGATATGAATTTGTGAATTAACATAGAATTGTAATCCAATTACAGCATTGAAGTTATCTACCGTAGATTACAACAAGCTCTGTTATCCCAATCTTTCCTTACTTTGTTGTTAAATAAAACAAGCTCTTTATTTAATTTCTATCCATTAAACAACCTAGAACAAGCTCTCTAAGTTTAATTCAATAGAAGCATTACGATGAGAAAGATAGGTTGATCTAAGCAATAATCACACAAGTTCGGATTATTTAACCTAGGTTGTAATTTCCAATTGCAATCTCTGATCACAATTTTGCTACTAATGATTGGAAATTCATGACAATTACGGATCAAGATTTCTAATCTAGCAATAGACAACAACAGATTATATTCAGTTGGCCATTCCAAATACAATCAGTAAGCACTCATAAGCATTAGATATGGGAAAATACAAGCAACTTCAATTAGAGAATTGGATAACAATTTCTTAACCAATCAACTCACAAAATCCATATCAAGGGCTTTGAAATCACCCTCAACCAATTCAGATTCAGTTACACATGTTTAAGAACAACATAAAAACAATACAGAGAAATTCCAGAATTGAAAAGGAAAAGAAAAACTTAGCAAATCCTTTGAAAATCTCCTTTGTAGATGAATCTCCTTAGGATTGTAGTTCTTCCTCTTTCCAAGCCTTCTTTCTCCTTCAGGAACTCCAAGGGATGAGAGAAATCCAAAGATGCAGCCTCCTCCCACGTTTTCCCGTCTTCAAGTTCTCAAAATAAAACCCTAAAATGTGTTTAAATACTCTGCTACAGTAACGTGCTACAGTGTTCCCTATTATACATGCTACAGTGATGTGTGGAATTACATTTCTACACTTCTCACACTGTTTTGATTACAACTTTCGGTACACTGAATGGATTCATAAACTGTAAATTTCTTCAAAAAGTAGACTTCGAGAGCTTTTCAACGGTATATGATATGTCATCGGGTTCATTGTATATCAATACAATTAAATCCCAGAAGATGGTTGACTAGCAGAGTGAAAATGAAGGGTTTTACTCCATTTTTGTGCAAGTTGCTCCAAAACTCCTACAAACATCAAAACCACACAAAAAACATAAAAATACCAAGGAATATAGCAAAGAAACATGGACGAATTGATATGAAAATGATATATAATTAGACACCTATCAAATTCCCCCACACTTAAACTTTGCTAGTCCTCGAGCAAGTACAACGATATAAAACAAAACTAAACCGAAACAGAATCAAAGAAAAATTAAAACACACAAATGCTTCAACTTGCAAATAGGCCTCAAAGATTGTACTTAATTATAACCCAAGGAAAACTTCAAAATAATGCACTTGATCAAGAATTTTATCTTAAAGATTAGTTTCGATTCACTTCAATTCCTCAAGTGTGTGTGTGTAGAGCCATTCTCACCTAATCACTTTTAACCCGGATTAGTTTATGCATAAAAATGAATCATATTTAATATTGAAGATGTGTGTATAAATGAACTCCATAGGCTTGCTTTTCAAGTCACTCTCCACTAATGTAGACAAGCACAACACCAAGGATCAAGTAGGGCTTTATTAAGCTTGTAACGTTTGGCTTGGGTGAAGGTATGATAACGGATAATAATTTGGCTCAAATCACCCACAAACACATAAATCATTCAAGACTATGTAGAGCTCAACCCTATAACACAACTTCATTTCGATTCACCAGGTTACTCCCCCAAACTTATTTAGAACACTCAATCTTTTTTTTTTTTGTGCAGAAAACAAAAGAAAACTACACCCCCACACTTTGTTGTTTCATTCTTTTTAATAACACTTAAGGGTGTAGATCTCTTATTCTTCTTCTTTTGTTCTCTTTTTTTTTCTTTTTTTCTTTTTTTTTAATTACACTTCCCCTCCCCCACACTTAAACAACACATTGTCCTCAATGTGTAAGTACGTGGACGATAAGTACAAATTGGTTTTTTTTCTGTTTTTCTTTTTTTTTTTTTTTAAACACAATAGAACTCACTTGTATTGCTCATGACACATCCCAACCTCCTCTAACTTCCCAAAACCAGAACATAGCTCAAAATTTAATTGTGAACGATCTACATGCTTATAGGTAAGGGATAAACTGTTTGGAATAAATTCATTTGAGGTTAGGAAATCTTTTAGTGAGTTCACAAAGAAAAAGGCTTACAAAGGCTCAAAGGGGTAACTAGGGATCAATTTCAGTCAAGGTTGGCTATTAAGGCTCAAACGGTCCAAAGATGGCCTAAATCATTTCCCCAATGTTGCAAAGTCTAGGATTTCGCCTCGAGTGACCATCAAACAAGTTCTAGAATTCATTGAAATCTGAAGAAACATTTAAATTACATAAACTTTCTCTAAGTGAACAAATAACTCAGTGATAATATCTCAGTGCTCAATGTTGCGCAAGGAATCAAAAGCAAAGCGAAAACCAATAAACATTCAAGCACACAGATCCATGCATCATTTATCATTTTCCAAGAGTTATTCTTAATTCCAAACAAATTAAAAAAAAAAAAAAAAAACACAAACAATCATTATCTTATCATCGCCACACAAAATGCAAGAAAAGAGGTACGTGGCGTTGTTACACCTGAGTCAAGTTTGTTTATTTCAACAATCCTTAGGACCAGTAGCCCGCAGACTTAAGGTTTCCAGCCTATATACCTTTATTATGAAAGAACAAAACAAGAAACAAGACACTTCAAACACCATGAAATAAACAAACTACAGATTTATTTAGAGAGAATGCGTTTCAAGAGTTAAGGAAACCCCATATTCTGCCATTCTCAGGTTTTTCCACAATTTATTTTTCGAATCGAAACTGATATAGACAAAAACACACAACAACTCTAAATTACACAAAACTAAACTTTCTCATAAAATAACAAAGTCCAACAAGCCAGCAAACAAAAACAAGTCAGTTAGAATGGGTTTAAAAAGTTTAGAAGTTAGCCTCCTTATTCAGCCATTATAGATTAAAGAGATCCATAATGCGTTTCAAGAGGACTTAAACTTTTTAAGCCACCACTCTAAAAACCAAGATTAGAAAATATTACCTGGGAGGAAAGAACCAACCTGAAAAATCTCAAAATAAATAACATGAAAAACTTCAAATAAACACAATAAAAAGAAAGCAAACAAAAACTAAGCAAACCAGCAAATAGAGATTACAGATGGAGTGTTAAATCCAGTTTACACCTCTTATTGCCTTCTCCAAACCAATCAATCCGAGCTGTTGTTGGATCAGGCGAATAGACAAATTCTTGTAGTTTGTCAATTAACTCCCCTGCTGTTGAAGCTGTAACAAGGATTTGCCTCGCTGATGGTGAGATAAAATTTTTTTCTACAGCTTGATCAAGAAAAGACAACAAGCCATCAAAAAAATTATTGACATTTAACAAACCAATGGGTTTTTTTATGGATGTTTAGCTGTGCCCAAGAGGTGATTTGAAATATCTCCTCTAATGTGCCATAACCACCGGGTACAGCTATAAATGCATCGGACTTAATGACCATATGTGCAATACG
>SNVD02005445.1:0-22492 GCA_013180625.2 Boswellia sacra
ATGATGATATCTATCTAGGTAGCTCGGTTGTTTGTTGGAAAATTTTACAATAATGCATAAAAATTCAAAAGATGATGAAATAAGACACCATAAGTCAAACAAAAGATACAAATTCAAAAATGACAGCTATGAGGTATTAAAATTCAAAAATGATGGCACGCATGCATATGTACAGGTAGTTGTGACTGTGTCTCACATCTTCCTCTGGTTTTACGTCCAGAAACGGCTTAAACACCTTCTATGAGTTGGGGATATGCTTCCCATCCAGTTTTCTTATAAACTGGCCAACAGGGTCGTTTTGAGTCAGATTCCCAAGACTATAGCGTTCCTGCTCATCTCGGAATTGTGTCCACAAATTAAAATTTTCACGCTGCACAAGTCCACAAGAATGCGTCTCAAGAGTCGTTCAGATATCATTCAAAGACTCCTTACTCAGTCCATTCTTGTTGAACTATACTTTATCCTCTCGATTGTTAGACAAATATCCCAAGGAGCGGCAGCGCTGGTTACAAGTCCATCTTGCACATCTAGTACAAACTTGTAACCTTTTTGCTCTTCGCTTTTTGGCGTAAGAGCTTTTTCCCATACCTGGCATGTGAGACACAAGATTATCTGAAAATTCATAGGAAATTCGAACCTTGGCTTCAATTAACCATCTTAAATCAGCAGGAATACCTTTACGCATCAACAACCTTAGTCTTTTTGCACGAGCTTTATAAATTTTAAGCAAATCATTTTGAGGAAGAGAGGGAAAATGTTTGTGCAATTTTGAGAGAATGGTATCCATGTGAAGAAAATGAGAGAGAAGAAAAGAAAATGGATGCAAGTGAGCAACAGTTTTTAGGGAACTGAAAAACCGACTTTAAATGTCACGGAGTACCGTATCCGCCACTTGACCGGAAAACAAAATAAAAACACACAACTAAAATAAACACACACAAAATAAAATAAAAACAAACTAGAAATGATAGCAAAAATCAAGAACAAAGATAAAAATATGGCATCGATGGATGAAATTTGAACAATCGTAAAAAAAAACCAAAAGAGGAATCTCTTCGAAAGTAATTTACCACGGTCAAAAATATGCCATTGAGGTGGTACCTTTCTTTTTCCTTTAATTGTAAGAATGGAAGAGATTACCACTAGTTGAATTTGTTTGTCCTTGAGGCATGCATTCTTGAGTGTGGATGTTTCTTCCTGCCTTTGTTCAAAACATTGCTCCCAACTCTTAATCTCCTTCACCTGTACAAAATCAAGCAATGAGAATTCTTTAGAAACAATGATTTCTAGTTGCACACTTGGTCCAAATGAAGCGGTTAACCCGATTTCTGAAGGACTTGAAAAATTCTCATTTTGAATATAATCTTCCACATTAGTTTTAGACCCACAAGCTTCCTCATTTTCATCATGCTCGAAAAATTCGTTAGTGTCAAAATTTTGATTAAATTCCTTTGCATGATGATATGAGTGCCTAAGTGAGGATTCGGTCTTTTCCTTGTTAGGTGAAAGTTTATCAACCTCTTTCTTACCCTTTAGAATTGTTTCATCATCTTCCTCATTAGGGTTAAGGACATGTTCTTGATCAACCTTATCATCATGAAGAGCACTTACCGAATCTTCATCTAGAGCACTTACCGGATCTTCATCTAGATGTTGGCCACTTGGATTACTCACGTGTGGGTTGATAAGGTTTGGCTCGAGTTGAGATGGAAACTCACCTTTCTCAAATGCAAGTTTTTCAAGAGCATCATTCAAGTTTGCTATATTCTGATTAGCTTGACTTAATAAATGCATTGTCTCTTCAAAGCCATTTCTAGGAGGAGAGGCATATACATGATCATGAGAATTTTGAAAATTTTGGTATGATTGAAAGGGAGGTTGGTAAGATTGTGCATGATGATCATTCTCCCAATCCAAATTCAAGTGATTTTTCCATCCAAAATTTTGTGAGTAAGGATTAGGATTTGACCTTTGAAAAGTGTTTAAAACATTGGTTTGGTCATGGAGGCTTTTCCTAAAGGTAGGCACATTTGGGCAATCATCCGTTGGATGATCACTAGAATTGCAAGTGTGACAGACATTTTCTTGCATAGACCACATTTCTAAATCCTCGATTCTTTTAGCTAGGGATGCAAATTTGACATGAAGATCATGATTTTTCCTAAAGTTATAAATGCCTCTACTAGATGTTTTTGGCACCTCATAGGTGTCAACATGACTCCAATTTTGGGCATTTTTGCTAGTAAGTCTAGGAAATCCATGGCTTCATGGTTGAAATATTTTGCATCATGAGGGAAGACTATGCATGATTGTGCACAAGTTCTTATGTAATCCATTAATGTTCTTGGTTGGGCATGAGCATGTTTTTCAAAGAAGATGAGTGGCTACAAATAATTCTATCAACTAATGCAAAAAGAAAGAAAAGATCAACACATACAAGAAAAAATAAAAATAGAAATGGGGAGAGAAGAGATGAACATAAGCAAGAAAAATAAGAATAGAAATGGGAAAAGAAAATACTTACAATTTTGCACGCCAAATTTTACCTTCCCCGGCAACGGCGCCAAAAACTTGACACATCCGAAAAAGGATTGTCTCCCAAGTATAGGAGTGTCGAAGTAATAAACCCGGTGAGTCCGGGGTCGATCCACGAGGAAGGGGATTTTAGCGTTACAAATTATAAGTTAAGCAAATATGATATGAATAATTGAAAGAAATGATAAGATAATCTCAACAAATATGTAAATATGGTAGGTGGTATTACCGACCATTCAAATATAAAACAAAAGACAAAAGGAGGTAAAACCATCCATGGAAATAGGTGGTATAACCAACCATAGTAAATTAAAGAACAATTTCATAAGGTGGTAGAACCTACCATAGTAAATAAAATAAAAAGTTCATAAACAATAGACTAATTAAAATACAAGAGGAATTAACACAATAACAATGAAGGCTAAGGTTAGGGGATCCGCCCTTGATAATTCAAATAAGGATAATTAACCCATTTTAGTTATATGACTTATATTTGTTTCATTACCAATATTTATACCACTTCTTGTAAATGGGTTCAAGCATCCCATGTGCCAATCATCATATGTCTATAACAAATCAAGGTTCCTAACTAGATTCTTGTCGGTAAGGAAGAACCATACATCATCTAGAAAGGATCCAAGCATTTGATGTGCCAAGGTTTGTCGACAATGGATCAAGACCTCCACTTTACGAGTGGTGTCAAGATTGATTAAGAAATTAAATATAAATCATATTGAATAAAAATTAAAAGATTAAGATTATTAAGCACATATTAAGGTTAGAGAATCATTATTCTCATATCAAGGGTTTCACCCTTTCACCTTAGCAAAAGAGAAATTAGAAGAACATTATAATAGAAAGAAAATAAAATGTAAGAAAAAGGAAATTCATTAATAACATAAACACAAAAAACACAATACAAGATCCTAGCCAAAGCCAAAATGTTCCAGCCAAGCCAAGATGCCCTAATGGGTCACAAGGCACCTCTATTTATAGATACATCCAGGGGCAAACTTGTCAAATTACAAGGGCATAATTGTCAAATATTAGTTGTAAATATCTTTGACAATTGGGATCAGTAGGCACCGACTTTGACCATCAATTTTGACATCGAAATGTTGTGAATTTTAATCACATGTCTTCATGAAAGTTGTAGATATTTTTCTCAGCTTTCTAGAACATATTGATTTGCACAATTTGGATACGTATTTTGAGATATACGGTCCAAATATTGAGGCCTGGTCAGACTGGGCTGAGACTGTAGATGGGTTCACTTCAAACCCAATTTTGGTCCACTAAGAGCCCGAATTTGATGATGCTTGTGAAATGCAATCTTGTAGACAATTGAATCAGCTTTCAAAACATTAAGAATTGCACCATTCTGATCTATAAATAGAGAGTTATGCCCATTTTACCGAACCTGTAACAAAACCAAAATTAAGATAAATTAATTCCAAAGATGCAAATGCTACAAATATGCTTAAGTTGAGGAATTTAATGACACTATTAATGCAATATGATGAACTAAACTCTTATTAAACATGCATATTTAAGTGTTCATCATTGGGATGTGTCATGAGCAATACAAGTGAGTTCTATTGTGTTAAAAAAAAAACAGAAAAACAGAAAAAAAAACCAATCTGTACTTATCGTCCACGTACTTACACATTGAGGACAATGTGTTGTTTTAAGTGTGGGGGAGGGGAAGTGTAATAAAATAAAAAGAAAAAGAAAGAAAAAAAAGAAGAAGAATAAGAGATGTATACCCTTAAGTGTTCTTAAAAAGAATGAAACAACAAAGTGTGGGGGTGTAGTTTTCTTTGTTTTCTGCAAAAAAAAAAAAAAGATTGAGTGTTCTAAATAAGTTTGGGGGAGTAACCTGGTGAATTGAAATGAAGTTTTGTTATAAGCTTGAGCTCTACATAGTCTTGAATGATTTATGTGTTTGTGGGTGATTTGAGCCAAATTATTATCCTTTATCATACCTTCACCCAAGCCAAACGTTACAAGTTTAATAAAGTCCTACTTGATCCTTGGTGTTGTGCATGTCTACATTAGTGGAGAGTGACTTGAAAAGCAAGCCTATGGAGTTAATTTATACACACATCTTCAATATTAAATATGATTCATTTTTATGCATAAACTCATCTGGGTTACAAGTGATTAGGGGAGAATGGCTCTACACACACACACTAGAGGAATTGAAGTGTAGCGAAACTAATCTTTGAGATGAAATTCTTGATCAATTGCACTATTTTGAAGTTTTCCTTGGGTTATAATTAAGTACAATCTTTGAGGCCTATTTGCAAGATAAAGCATTTGTGGGTTTTAATTTTTTTGTTGATTCTGTTTCGGTTTAGTTTTATTTCATATTGTCGTAGTTGCTTGAGTACTAGCAAAGTCTAAGTGTGGGGGAATTTGATAAGTGTCTATTTATATATCATTTTCATATCAATTCGTCCATGTTTTTTTGCTATATTCCTTGGTATTTTTATGTTTTTGTGTGATTTTGATGTTTGTAGGAGTTTTGGAGCAACTTGCACAAAAATGGAGTAAAACCCTTCATTTTCACCTCTGCGAGTCAGTGATCTTCTCGGATTTAATTGTATTGATATACAATGAACCCGATGACATGTTATATACCGTTGGAAAGCTCTCGAAGTCTATTTTCTGGAGAAATTTACGTTTAATAAATCCATTCAGTGTACCAAAAGTTGTAATCAAAACAGTGTGAGAAGTGTAGAAATGTAATTCCACAAATCACTGTAGCATGTATAATACGGGACACTGTAGCAGGTTACTGTAGCAGAGTATTTAAACACTTTTTAGGGTTTTATTTTCATAACTTGAAGAGGGGAAAACGTGGGAGGAGGCTGCATTTCTGGATTTCTCTCATCCCTTGGAGTTCTTGAAGGAGAAAGAAGATTTTGAAAGAAGAGGAACTACAATTCCAATAAGATTCATCTACAAAGAAGATTTTCAAAGAATTTGCTAAGTTCTTTCTTTCCTTTTCAATTCTGGAATTTCTCTGTTTTGTATTTGTTATTCTTATTGAATATGTGTAACTAAATCTGAATTGGTTGAGGGTGATTTCAAAGCCCTTGATATGGTTTTTATGAATTGATTGTGCAAGCAATTGTTATCCACTTCTCTAATTGAAGTTGCTTATATTTTTCCATGTTTAATGCTTATGATTGCTTGCTGGATTGTATTTGGGTGGCCAACTGAATATAATCTGGATATTGTCTATTGCTAGACTAGAAATCTTGATCCATAATTGTCTTGAATTTCTAATCATTAGTAGCAAAATTTGTGATCAGAGATTGCAATTGGAGAATATAACCTAAGTTAAATAATCCGAGCTTGTGTGTTTATTGCTTAGATCAACCTGTCTTTCTTTTCGTAATGCATCCATTGAATTAAATTTAGAAAGCTTGTTCTAGGTTGTTTAATGGATAGAGATTAAATAAAGAGCTTGTTTTATTTAACAACAAAGTAAGGAAAGATTGGGATAACAGAGCTTGTTGTTACCTACGGTTGATAACTTCAATGCTGTAATTGGATTACAATTCTATGTTAATTCACAAATTCATATCTTGTGGCAGAGAAAGAACCCTTAACCAAGTGTCTCTCATTGATCTTTCATTCAAATTAACTTCTGTTTTGTTATTCTTAATTTGCATTCTTATTTCATTTAGTTAATCATTCAACAAACCCCCCCCTGTTTAGTTTATCGTTGCTGGAAAATAACGAATTCAATTAGAATCAATCCTCGTGGGAACGATATCTACTTATCACTTTATTACTTGTGCGACTAGTATACTTGCTAGTTTCGAACGCATCAGTGATATCAATATTGGTCTCACCAACAGCTCTTGACCAGTCACCCAAACTAATATTACAGAAGCTAAAGCATCAGCCATCTAATTCTTATTTCTGGGATGATAGGTAAAGGTACACTGCATGAACCTCCCAATCAACCATTTAATGTGCTCAAGATACAGTTTCAACCTTCCTTCCCTTAGATCCCAATCTTTGTTGACTTGAGAGATGACTAACTTTGAATCTCCTAACACTTCTATTTTATCAATGTCCATTACAATCACTGTTCCTAGCCCAAAGGCACAGGCCTTATACTTAGCAATGTTATTGGTGACTCTAAACTCCAGCTTCTTAGCAAAAGGAATGACTTCTTCAGTTGGTGAGATCAGAATAACTCCTATACCAACATTATTTCGATTGACAGCTCCGTCAAAGAACGTCCTCCACCCCACTACCAAGATTACCTCCCAATATTCATCTAGGAAATCCAACTCCTATGGTTCATCATCATCGACTAGAGTCATGGCCAAAAATTTTGCAACTGCTCTTCCTTTCACCACCTTCTTAATGACATACTCAATCTCGAATTCTGACAACTGAACTAGCCATCTTGCTAGCTTCCCCACCAACGATGGTGCTTCATAAAGATACTTCGTCGGATCTTTCTTCAAAACAGCCTTAGTCTTATAAGACTAAAAATAATACGTTAACTTCTTCAAGAGCCACACCATGGCTAAGTATGCCTTTTACACATAACTTGCTTCATCTCATATGGCAACAACTTCTTGCTAAGATAATAAATGGAGTGTTCCATACTATTCTCATTTCTGGTATTAGCATAGTACCAATGGCTTCCTCCTCAAGAGCCAAGTAGAGAATTAAATTCTTGCCTGGTTTTGGTAGTCTCCAAGCGGGAAAATTCTACAAATACTTCTTAATCTTCTCAAATGCCTCTTAACATTGATCATTACACATTACTAGTTGATCCTTCTTTAGGAGTTTGAAGATCAGTGCATAAATTGTCGTCAAATTGGCGACGAATCAACTAATGTATTGGATCTTCCCAAGAAACCCTCTAACTTTTTTTTTCATCTTGGGCGATGGCATATCCATAATCACTTTAACCTTGCTAGGAGCTGCCTCTATCCTCTTCTTACCAACTATGAACCCCAATAGCTTCCCTAAGGTGACTTCAAAAATACACTTCTTTGGATTTAGTCGTAGCTTGAAATTCTTCACCCTTTCTAGAAATCTGTCTAATGCTTCAAAATGACCATCTCGAGTCACAGAATTCATTATCATGTCATCTACATATACTTCTATCTCCTTATGCATCATATCGTGGAATAGGATCATCGCCATTCGTTGGTAGGTTACCCCTGCATTCTTCAATCCGAAAGGAATCACCTTATAATAGTAGGTTCCCCACTCCGTAATGAAGGCCATTTTCATCTTGTCTTCATTAGCTATCATTACTTGGTTGTAACCAGAAAACCTATCTATAAAAGAAAACATCACATTGGCGGCGGCCCACTAACACATCAATGTGAGGCAAAGCAAAGTCATCCTTCAGTGAGGCCTTATTCAAGTCTCGATAATCAACACACATTCAGACTCTTCCATACTTCTTTGGCACTGGCACGATGTTGGCTAATCATTTCAAGTACTTCACCATATCTAGAAACTTGGCTTCAATCTGCTTGGAGACTTCTTCCTTGATTTTATGAGCCCATTTGAGTCTCAACCATCTTAACTTTTGCTTGACCGGCTTCATGTGTGAATACGCCAAAATCATGTGTTCATCGATGCTTCTATCAATTTCGAGCATGTCATTATAGAACGAGGCAAAGACTTCTTCATGTTTCTTTAGTAATTTTTCAAATCTCTCTCTCTCTCTCTTTAGGATTTGTATCAAGTGCAATGCACATGTTCTTAGGTTTTCAATTATACTAGGATTAATATCGTGAGTTTGAATGGTATTGATGTCAAATATGCTAATGAAATGCAAATTATCATGCACAGTTCTATCAGGAGAGACATCACACAAGTATGCAAATTAATTTTTCATTGCATTAAACTTGGAAACATATACAATGTCTTCCTTATTAGGAGCAAATACATCCTCATAGCAAATGTTTTTAATCCCTTTTTTGACAAAGGCAGTAAGGTCAATAGACGAGTCCATTGATGGTGCTTGGTCCTGAAGCCTCTCTTCCTTGGGCTTTTTCTTCATGGTCACCTTTCTAGCAGACCCTTCTTGTTGCTCAAATTTGGTCTTCTCCCTTCTCTTGGCTTTGTTGACCCTGGTTGATCTACTCTTTTCTTCAAAAGAGTTCATTACTTCTTCCTCGAGCAAGCTTGACCCAATCATATTGGTCGTTGGAGGAGGTACCCAATTATTGTTGGGTAATGGGTTTTTTCTTATACTATGCTCTTCTGGCTCCGGATTCGGAATCTGACCTTTGTTAATGAAGTCTTGGATTTCATGGCAAAGAGGAGTGCAATCATTAATCTTGTGACCGATGACTTAATAGGATTCACACTTCTCATGG
Source organism: Boswellia sacra (assembly GCA_013180625.2). Classification (NCBI taxonomy): domain Eukaryota; kingdom Viridiplantae; phylum Streptophyta; class Magnoliopsida; order Sapindales; family Burseraceae; genus Boswellia; species Boswellia sacra. The sequence continues at coordinate 8,910 of SNVD02005445.1, forward strand.
TGCCTCCAATTCCTTGGCAATGGATTTGGAAGCTCCCTCAGTGACAATGACTGGAAAACCCCTTTGGCTTTCAATCTAGCAGAGATCTTCGACACTGGCCTTGCCAAACGACTAAACTTCTTTTGTTGAACGACTACTTTCACCTCAACATTCTTCATGCTAGACCCACCAACTTGATGATACTACCCCTGACTTCTTATAAGGAAACTGTTGTTGCTTCTTTTCTGCCTTGTCTCCAAATCTTCTATTTGGATGCCCGAATCATACAAATCTTTAAAAGTTTTGATTGGATAGCCCACAAGTCTATCATTGATGAATGGATGGGCTCCATTGACTACCATACGGACCTGGTCCTTCTCTGCGGGCTTCGTGGTCATCTTGGCAGCTTTAGCTTCCAATGAACCAAGTACTCCAAAAAAGTCTCATTAGACTTTTGATAAGTCATCTCTAAATCCCTGAAGGTTATCCTTAGTTGGGTATTATGGCGATATTGTTCAACGAACTACTCAAATAACTCCTTCTAATCTTCTCAAACTCTTTTGGGTAGGTCACGATACCAAAGTACCGCATCATCTTCTAAGGATAGGATAAAGTACTTCATAATATACTTTTTTGATAAAAGAATGGTAGCCATAACAGTAACATACTATCTCAAGTGATTTTTTGGGTTGTCTCTCTATTGAACTTGGGCAAATCTGGCTTGCGAAAATTTGGTGGCAAGTCATTATCTTCAATCAACAAAATGTCATCTAAGTCTTTGACCCCTTTTAACCCCTTCTTCTTCAAGAGAGATTGGACCTTCTCCATGTCTTTGGCCAACTATCATCGATTTGGGTCATCTTAGTTGATCTGGTCTTTCCCCCAATCTCTACCTTAGCTAGTCTCACCCTCATCACCACCATTACCTTCGGGTGGAGGCTGGCTCAGACGGTTAGGCCCATTTTGTAGAGCTTCAATAAGTTTGGCCATTTGTTGTTGGAGTGCGATCATATCAGCTCTCAATTAGACAATCTCTTGATTGTTGTTGCTTGGTGTAATCGTTTTAGCAACTAGTTCCTTCCACCTCATTTAACCCAAGCTATGATGGCTGCAAAACAAAGGTATTAATGCCATGCATGCATGTATGTATACATGATATGATGCATGCTCATACAAGGGCATAGACAGACATTCAACCTTCCAACCTTATGCCTTCCACACATGTGAGGTCGAGTCTCTTTTCTAGGACTTTTGGTCTCATTCTCAATTCATCGTCATGGGATATGGGAATGCAAGTTTCTCTCTCCCAATTACTAGCATTCAAGTTGATGTCGAATTCTTCATGATTATCATAACACGGCTCTATAAGCCATGATAATCTTAACTCATGGCACATGCCTCCCCATTTTGTTTTTGTGGGTGATTTGACATGTGGCATTCGGTCATGGTTCCATGAGGTTTGAGTCGATACTATTCTAATCATATGGAATTTACATCCATGGACATGTATTTCAATATGGGTTTTGGACATTCATACTATTAAAAAATTTTAGATTTATATACATGGGCTTAAGTCTCAAGGTTCCAATGGTTTGGGCTCCTTCGAGCGAGAGATGCCCCCTTCAACTAGTCTCTTTCTATACCAATTCAATAATACATGCTCAAAGGTGGTGGTATCAACACGAGTCATCTAAGGATCGAATGGAGCCAAAGACTTCTCATGCCAATGCCACACGGCAAGTTTAGGCAATTCGTGCTTATTGTGTACGATGTGTAGTGATGGAAGGACCCAAAATAACAAAGTAAGTTATTAGAATTTGGCAACCCGAATTTGGCATCCCAATCAGAATCAACTTCTCTTATTCCCATTAGAGTCACCACTATGAATAGGCTTTCATCCCGCCAAAATGTTTGCGACCATGACACTATGTCAAATCCTTCCTCGAGACTCAAGGGAATACAAACGATCCATCAAATGAATTCAATGCCAACCTCTACAATTCTTCTTCACCTCTCCTAAATTCATTTTTCCTCTCTTCAATTTTTTTTCTCTCTTCAATTCTTCTTTCTTACCACCAGCATCCAACACCGACCATTCTCTCCACTAGGATCCAACATCCAACGCTAACCTCAAAGGCATTCTCTCCACTAGCATCTAACATCCAACGCCAACCTCAAACGCAGCACCAATACACTGCCCACCCAGCGCTAGCCACAACCCAACACCATAAATTTTTAGAACCAAATCCTAATTTTTCTCAGTAACCAAACAACTTGAAATTCAATTTCGCTTTCCTCTGCTTTTCTCAACAAACAAAAACAAATTTTTATAAGATCTCATAATATCCATTTTACAGAAACTTAGAGGACAAAAAATAAATAAATAAATAAAAACAAAAAAGAGATACATGAACTCAAACATAACCCAGAAAAACCAACAACAATAATATACAAAATGATACAAAACAAAACCAGAAAAGGGAAATTGTAATCATAGAGCATAGCCTCAACCAAAAACTTAGAAAACAAAACAATATTTCAAAACCCAAAAAAAAAAGAAATTTCTGAATATTACAAATATATATATATATATATATATTTGCGATATGCTTAGTACAATCCCAGTTTCTCCAAACTCACCATCCCCAATTAAACACCCGAAAAAGGAAACCCAAATTTTCCTATCTTGAAAAAGAAACTTCAAAAAATTCCACCAAACCCATATGTTGAATCCTAGCAAAGTGCCATATCTGAGAACAGTCTATGAAGGTGCAGCAGGTTCTCCAACAGTATTTGTTGCAAAAAAATCGCAAGTATACGGAATTGTTACAAGTAATAAAGTGAAAGTACAGATATCGTTCCCACGAGGACTGTCGTTACTAATTATCGAAATTTTATTAACTATTATTTAAAATAAAACAAATTGAAATATGATTTCTAAGAAAACTGAATAGTAACAATTGAAATCAAATTAACACTAAGAACACGATTACAAAAATATTAAAAATGAAACACAATAATACAACGCTTTAGGGTTCCGATTTCATCGAGATTAATCCACTCTAGTTATTAAATACTATAATATCAGCCTTATTCCCAATTGTTGCCAATCAATTTCACTGATTTAATTGTTATTCTTTTTGAAGTAACAATGGTACATATTAATATATTAGAATCACATCTATCTCCCATCTAATTCACTATTAATACTCAGTAAGTACAAGAAATCAAGAAGATTGCACAAACCACATTCATATCTCTATCTTATGTTGATTTATGACAAAATAATTAAGGACTAATATGAATATCACTTCTCAGTCTCAATTTATATCTCAAATCATTCAAAAGTTGATTAGACTTTCATAAGTATTAAGCATATAATTAAATTGCTCAACAATCACGGAATAAATAACTAATATATTAAATTTAATTGACTAAAGTATCATAATTCAACTACACTTAACCCTAGAAGATATAACTTAATACATACTAAAAAAATACACACGACAAACATAATTAAGAAGGAGGAAAAAAGAAAACTAGACTGTTGGAGACAAATCCGATGACTACGAACTTCTGGCATCGAAAACTGCTACGCTAACCACCACAAGAGGGGAGAAATTTTCTCTCTCTCGAAGGGGAAGAGTTCTTCTCTCGAATGGGAGATGTATCAAAATAAAAGAAAACACCCTATTTATAGGCTAGGGCTAAAAATGTAAAAATTTAAAGCTTCAACTCAGGGGGCCAACTAAAAAATTCTAAACCTGTACAATGCCCGGCAATATTACAAAATTACATTTTTGCCATTTTATACAAAAATGCACATAACTTCTCATACAGAACTCCGATTGACGAACCGTAAATTTCTCTAAAAAGTAGACTTCTGGGGTTTTCAAAGGTTGTATCACATGACTCTTGTTCGTTGCAGATTGGTAAAGAAAAATCTGAGAAGTTTGCAATCCATTTAAAGATAATGATTGTAATTGCTCAAATTGCTGTATTTTTGCTTGCAAATCCTCCACATTTGTACTCTGGCATTTTTTAACCTACATAAACACAAAACGCACGTGGAACGAACAAAATACCCGAAAACCAATAGAATATTAGCTTAAAGATACTTAAATTATGAGTATAAAACTCACTCATCAAATATGATGCGTTCGAAACTAGCAAGTATACTAGTCGCACAAGTAATAAAGTGATAAGTAGATATCGTTCCCACGAGGATTGATTCTAATTGAATTCGTTATTTTCCAGCAACGATAAACTAAACAGGGGGGGTTTTGTTGAATGATTAACTAAATGAAATAAGAATGCAAATTAAGAATAACAAAACAGAAGTTAATTTTAATGAAAGATCAATGAGAGAAATCTGGTTAAGGGATCCTTCTCTACCACAAGATATGGATTTGCGAATTAATCGTAGAATTGTCATCCAATTACAGCATTGAAGTTATCAACCGTAGATAACAACAAGCTCTGTTACCCCAATCTTTCCTTACTTTGTTGTTAATAAACAAGCTCTTTATTTAATCTCTATCCATTAAACAACCTAGAACAAGCTCTCTAAGTTTAATTAAATATAAGCATTACGATGAGAAAGATAGGTTGATCTAAGCAATAATCACACAAGTTCGGATTATTTAACCTAGGTTTTATTTTCCAATTGCAATCTCTGATCACAATTTTGCTACTAATGATTGGAAATTCATGACAATTACGGATCAAGATTTCTAATCTAGCAATAGACAACAACAAATTATATTCAGTTGGCCATTCCAAATTCAATCAGTAAGCAATCATAAGCATTAGATATGGGAAAATACAAGCAACTTCAATTAGAGAATTGGATAACAATTTCTTACACAATCAACTCACAAAATCCATATCAAGGGCTTTGAAATCACCCTCAACCAATTCAGATTTCGTTACACATATTCAATCAGAATAACAAATACAATACAGAGAAATCCAGAATTGAAAAGGAAAGAAAGAACTTAGCAAATTCTTTGAAAATCTTCTTTGTAGATGAATCTTCTTGGAATTGTAGTTCCTCGTCTTTCAAAATCTTCTTTCTCCTTCAAGAACTCCAAGGGATGAGAGAAATCCAGAAATGCAACCTCCTCCCACGTTTTCCCCTCTTCAAGTTATGAAAATAAAACCCTAAAATGTGTTTAAATACTCTGCTACAGTGACTTGCTACAGTGCCCCGTATTATACATGCTACAGTGCTTTTGGAATTATATTTCTATACATCTCACACTGTTTTGATTACAACTTTTGGTACACTGAATGGAGTTATAAACCGTAAATTTCTCCAGAAAATAGACTTCGAGAGCTTTCCAACGGTATATAACATGTCATCGGGTTCATTGTATATCAATACAATTAAATCCGAGAAGATCATGACTAGCAGAGGTGAAAATGAAGGGTTTTACTCCATTTTTGTGCAAGTTGCTCCAAAACTCCTACAAACATCAACACCACACAAAAACATAAAAATACCAAGGAATATAGCAAAGAAACATGGACGAATTGATATAAAAGTAATAAATAAATAGACACCTATCAAATTCCCCCACATTTAGACTTTGCTAGTCCTCGAGCAACTAAAATGATACGAAACAAAACTAAACCGAAACAGAAACAAAGAAAAATTAAAACACACACAAATGCTTCAACTTGCAAATAGGCCTCAAAGATTGTACTTAATTATAACCCAAGGAAAACTTCAAAATAATGCACTTGATCAAGAATTTATCTCAAAGATTAGTTTCGCTTCACTTCAATTCCTCAAGTGTGTGTGTGTAGAGCCATTCTCACCTAATCACTTGTAACCCGGATGAGTTTATGCATAAAAATGAATCATATTTAATATTGAAGATGTGTGTATAAATGAACTCCATAGGCTTGCTTTTCAAGTCACTCTCCACTAATGTAGACATGCACAACACCAAGGATCAAGTAGGACTTTATTAAGCTTGTAACGTTTGGCTTGGGTGAAGGTATGATAAAGGATAATAATTTGGCTCAAATCACCCACAAACACATAAATCATTCAAGACTATGTAGAGCTCAACCCTATAACACAACTTCATTTCAATTCACCAGGTTACTCCCCCAAACTTATTTAGAACACTCAATCTTTTTTTTTTTTTCTTGCAGAAAACAAAAGAAAACTACACCCCCACACTTTGTTGTTTCATTCTTTTTAAGAACACTTAAGGGTATAGATCTCTTATTCTTCTTCTTTTGTTGTCTTTTTTCTTTTTTCTTTTTTTTTATTACACTTCCCCTCCCCACACTTAAACAACACATTGTCCTCAATGTGTAAGTACGTGGACGATAAGTACAAATTGGTTTTTTTTCTTTTTTTCTTTTTTTTTTCAAACACAATAGAACTCACTTGCATTGCTCATGACACATCCCAACCTCCTCTAACTTCCCAAAACCAGAACATAGCTCAAAATTTAATTGTGAATGATCTACATGCTCATAGGTAAAGGATAAACTGTTTGGAACAAATTAATTTGAGGTTAGGAAATCTTTTAGTGAGTTAACAAAGAAAAAGGCTTACAGAGGCTCAAAGGGGTAAATAGGGATCAATTTCAGTCAAGGTTGGCTATTAAGGCTCAAACGGTCCAAAGATGGCCTAAATCATTTCCCCAATGTTGCACAGTCTAGGATTTCGCCTCGAGTGACCATCAAACAAGTTCTAGAATTCATTGAAATCTGAAGAAACATTTAAATTACATAAACTTTCTCTAAGTGATCAAATAACTCAGTGATAATAGCTCAGTGCTCAATGTTGCGCAAGGAATCAAAAGCAAAGCGAAAACCAATAAACATTTCAAGCACACAGATCCATGCATCATTTATCATTTTCCAAGAGTTATTCTTAATTCAATCATTGCCTTATCATTGGCCCATAAAATGCAAGAGAAGAGGTACGTGGCATTGTTACACCTGAGTCAAGATTGTATATTTCAACAATCCTTAGGACCAGTAGCCCGCAGACTTAAGGTTTCCAGCCTATATACCTTTATTATGAAAGAACAAAACAAGAAACAAGACACTTCAAACAACATGAAATAAACAAACTACAGATTTATTGAGAGAGAATGCGTTTCAAGAGTTAAGAAAACCCCATATTCTGCCATTCTCAGATTTTTCCACAATGTTTTTTTTTTCGAATCGAAACTGATAAAGACAAAAACACACCACAACTCGAAATTACATAAAACTAAACTTACTCAGAAAATAATAAAGTCCAACAAATCAGCAAACACAAACAAGTCAGTTAGAATGGGTTTAAAAAGTTAGAAGTTAGCCTCCTTATTCAGCCATTATGGATTAAAGAAATCCAGAATGCGTTTCAAGAGAACTTGAACTTTTTAAGCCACCACTCTAAAAGCCAAGATTAGAAAATATTACCTGGGGTGAGAGAAACAACCTGAAAAAAAAACTCAACTCAAATAAACACAATAAAGAGAAAGAAAACGAAAAAATGAAGCAAACCAGCAGATATGGATTACATATGGCGTGTTAAAATCAGGTTTACGCCTCTTATTGCCTTCTCCAAACCAATCTATCCGAGATATTGTTGGATCAGGCGAATAGAAGAATGCTTGTAATTTGTCAATTAACTCCCTGCAGTTGAAGCTGTAACCAGGATTTGCCTCGCCGACTATGAGATGAAGTTTTTTTCTACTGCCTGATCAAGAAAAGACAACAAACTATCAAAAAAATTATTGACATTTAACAAACCAATGGGTTTCCGATGGATGTTTAGCTGTGCCAAAGATGTGTGATTGAAATATCTCCTCTAATGTACCCATAACCACTGGCAAAGCTATAATGCATCAGATTAATGATCATATGTGCAATACGCTCATGCATACTAGAGACCTGTAACTCTTCCCCGATTGTGTTGCCTAGATATCTCGTACAGCTAATGGTTTAGGGATAATGCCGAGAACTTTGCTCCCTCCTAGGGATGCAGCTGTTGACACACACCCCATTAACCTAAGACTACCCCCTCCATAAATCAAATGAATACCCCTCGCAGCTAATGTCCTACAAGATCAAGAGCTGCTATTGTAAACTCTCCATCTTTACCAAATTGCGATCCACAAAATATGCATATATTTTGGAATCGCTGAATTGGTGTTTTCTCCATTCTACAAGTGCTCTAAACTTGTGTAAGACACTGAGGCAGGTTAGAGTATTATGCAATTAAAGTGCAACGACAGCGTTATAAAATGACATTTCAAAATATGCCAGCATGGATATTATACACACGGGTTAAAACTCTCAAATTTCACACATGGGGACATAATTTCGGTGGGAGTTGCTAGATGCAGATTTATCGCCCCAAGATTTGAAAAAATGAGATATGCTTTCGGCGAGGTTTGACAAAACCTACACACTTGTCTCCCACGTGTGCATGAAAAATGGAGATAAACTTTCGGTGGGGTTTGAAAAAAAACCGCCACACTTGTATCCCACGTGAAGCATGACAATTAGAGATATACTTTCGGTGGGGTTTGACAAAACCGCCACACTTGTCTCCCACGTGAAGCATGAAAAGTAAAGATATACTTTCGGCGGAGGTTGACAAAACCTCCACACTTGTCTTCAACGTGTGCTTATATCATGGGGTAGTCATCTGGTTTGTCAAAAAGAAAACTTGAAATTAAAACAAACAAAATCAACAAACAACAACAACACAAAAAACAACATTGATAATCAGATCAAACGAAAAAAGAAAGAAATAAAATTCGACAACAACAACACACATTCAAATATACAAGTAGTTGTGATTGTGGCTCAATCTTCCTCTGGTTTTACGTCCAGTAACGGCTGAAACGCCTTCTATGAGTCGGGGATTTGCTTCCCATCCAGTTTTCTTATAAACTGGCAAACAGAGTCATTTTTAGTCAGATTCCCTAGACTATAACACTGCAATTCATCACGAAATTGTGTCCATAGATTAAGCAATTCACGCTGAACAAGTCCACAAGAATGTGACTCGAGAGTTAACAAAACATTATCCAGCGACGCATTACTCAAACCATTCTTAATAAATGAAAGTTTATCTTCTCTATTCCTGGACGCAAAACCTAATGAACGACACGTCTGGTTACAATTCCATCTAGCACATTTATAACATACTTGTAACCTTTTCGCTCTTCGCCTCTTGGCGTAGTAGCTCTTTCCTAGACCAGGCATGTATTTTGCGAGATTAATGTCAGGCTCAACGGACAATCTCACCTTGGCTTCGATAAGCCATCGGATATCAGCAGGCACATTTAGGAGCATCAACGCCCAAAGTCTAGTCATCCGTACTTTATAAATTTTAAACACAGCATCTTGAGGAAGTGAAGGGAAATATTTACGAAGGTTCGATAGAAAGATATCAGCATCCATTGAAGAGAAGAAAAGGAGAGATATTAACGATAATGCGATTGAGTTTGTTCTTCTCCCAGATATGCACGTTTCAAACCTTCGAACAATGGCTTCAACTCCCGTTTGAATGTTTCCTCAAGCTGTTGCACAACTGAACTCGAAGCAAGGAATAATCAAATTAAACACAAGAAAAGAAAAGAAAAGAAAAGAAAAGGAAATAGAGACACATAAAAGAAATAAAAACACAAGAGCAAATGAAAGTCAAAAACAAACAACAAAGCAAATGAGACAAATGACAAAGAGAGATAAAACTGATCAATTATAATAGCCCATGAGAGGAATCTCCTCGAAACACAAAAATTGATCAATACTACCTTCTTTTCTTTGTCTCTTTTTATTTATATTTCAAAAACATTGGGTTGCCTGCCAATAAGCGCTTGGTTTAACGTCCTCAGCCTGACGTTATCTGTCCTCACCCATCAAGATAAGTTGGCTCGTAGAGAGGTACCTCATCGATATCCTGCATCACTGAATTCTCTTAGTAAGGCTTCAACCTGTGCCCATTCACCTTGAATACTTTGTCCGTTTTTAAGCTCTGGATTTCCACTGCACCATGAGGAAAAACATTAGTAATAACAAAAGGTCCAACCCATCGAGATCGTAAATTGCCTGGAAATAACTTGAGGCGAGAATGAAATAAAAGAACTTTCTGTCCCACTTCAAAATTCTTCCTGGAGATCATTTTATCATGAAATGCCTTAGTTCTCTCCTTGTAAATTCTGGAATTCTCATAGGCATTATTTCTAAGTTCTTCCAATTCTTGCAGTTGAAGCTTCCTTTGTTCTCCAGCAGCATCCATCTCTATGTTACAAAGCTTTACTGCCCACCATGCTTTGTGTTCGAGCTCTATTGGAAGGTGACATGGCTTACCATAGACTAACCTATACGGAGACATACCAATAGGTGTCTTGTAAGCAGTGCGGTATGCCCAAAGTGCATCATTCAATCGTAAGCTCCAATCTTTTCGGTTCGGATTCACTGTCTTCTCGAGAATGGATTTGACTTCTCGATTTGAAACTTCAACTTGACCACTAGGTTGTGGATGATATGCAGTAGACACCTTGTGAGTGATGTTGTATTTCTTGAGCAAGGCTTCAAATGATCGGTTGCAGAAGTGTGTCCCTCTGTCGCTAATCATGGCTCTTGGTGTTCCAAATCTCGCAAAATGTTAGATTTCACAAAATCTACAACAACTTTAGAATCATTAGTTCTCGTAGCTTTTGCTTCCACCCATTTAGAAACATAATCCACAGCAAGTATAATGTAAACATTACCAATTGATGAAGGAAAAGGACCCATGAAATCAATACCCCACACATCAAAAATCTCGACAATAAGTATAGGGGTTTGTGGCATGTGATTTTTGGCACTTAAATTACCTGTCCTTTGACAACGGTCACAAGCTTTGAGAACAGATATGCATCCTTTGAACAATGATGGCCAGTAGAATCCACAAATCAAGAACTTAAGGGCTGTTCTTTTTGGTCCGAAATGACCTCAGACATGCATAAGAATGACAGAAGGTCAAAATTGAATTAAATTCAGATTCAGAAACACACCTTCTTATCACTTGATCAGAACAATGCTGCCATAAGTATGGATCATCCCATATGTAATATTTGGCAATGTTTTTGATCTTGTCTCTTTGAGCTCGAGTCAAGTCAGTGGTAGATTTTTGGTAACTAAGTAGTTGACAATATCGCATACAAGGGGCTACACATTTAGAGGACAACAATTGTTCATCTGGAAAACTTTCTTGTAATTGGTAGTGAATCTATCATGGACAGATGCGACTGAGATGGTCTGCAACTAAGTTTCACTTCCCTTCTTATCTTTGATCTCCAAGTCAAATTCCTGTAAAAGGAGTATCCACCTGATAAGCCTTGGTTTTGCATCTTTCTTTGTGAGCAAGTACCTCAACGCTGCATGATCAGAATAAACGGTTACTTTAGTACCAATCAAATAAGATCGAAACTTTTCTAAAGCAAAAATAACCGCTAGCAGCACTTTCTCAGTGGTAGAATAATTAAGTTGAGCATCATTTAAAGTCTGAGATGCATAGTAAATGGCATGTGGAATTTTGCCAATTCGTTGACCCAAAACAGCACCCACAGCGTAGTCACTTGCATCGCACATGATCTCGAATGGATGATTCCAATTCGGAGATTGGATTACTGGAGCCGAAGTCAAGAGTGCCTTCAGTTTCTCAAATGCCTCTTTGCATTTCTCATCAAATTCAAAGGCCACATCATTCTGTAATAATCTGCATAAGGGCAATGCTATCTTCGAGAAATCTTTGATGAATCTACGATAAAAACCTGCATGACCAAGAAACGAACGAATATCCCGCACACTTGTGGGAGGCAGTAACGAACATATAAGATCTATCTTGGATTTATCAACCTCTATACCCTTAGCAGAAATAACATGTCCCAAAACTATACCCTGATCCACCATAAAATGACATTTCTCTCAATTCAGAACAAGGTTAGTTTCTATACATCTTTGAAGTATAAGGGTAAGGTTTGTCAAGGCATTTATCAAAAGAAATCACAAAAACACTAAAGGCATCCAAAAACCTAATAAATGTTCTAACATAATCAGAGAAAATACTTCCCATACTGATAAGTGTCTATTTATATATCATTTTTATATCAATTCGTCCATGTTTCTTTGCTATATTCCTTGGTATTTTTATGTTTTGTGTGGTTTTGAGGTTTGTAGGAGTTTTGGAGCAACTTGCACAAAAATGGAGTAAAACCCTTCATTTTCACCTCTGCTAGTCAGCCATCTTCTCGGATTGAATTGTATTGATATACAATGAACCCGACGACATGTTATATACCGTTGGAAAGCTCTCGAAGTCTATTTTCTGGAGAAATTTACGGTTTATAAATCCATTCAGTGTACCAAAAGTTGTAATCAAAGCAGTGTGAGATGTATAGAAATATAATTCCACAAGTCACTGTAGCATGTATAATACGGGGCACTGTAGCAAGTCACTGTAGCAGAGTATTTAAACACATTTTAGTGTTTTATTTTCATAACTTGAAGAGGGGAGAACGTGGAGGAGGCTGCATCTTTGGATTTCTCTCATCTCTTGGAGTTCTTGAAGGAGATTGAAGGCTTGGAAAGAGGAAGAACTACAAATTCTAATATATTTCATCAAATTTGCTAAGTTTCCCTTTCCCTTTCATTTTCTGGAATGTCTCCATGTTGTATTGTATTTACCATGTTCTTAACCATGTGTAACTAAATCTGAATTGGTTGAGGGTGATTTCAAAGCCTTTGATATGGCTTTTGTGAATTGATTGTGCAAGGAATTGTTATCCAATTCTCTAATTGAAGTTGCTTGTATTTTCCCAATTTTAATGCTTATGATTGCTTGCTAGATTGTATTTGAGTGGCCAACTGAATATAATCTGGATATTGTCTATTGCTAGACTAGAGATCTTGATCCGTAATTGTCTTGAATTTCTAATCATTAGTAGCAAAATTGTGATCAGAGATTGCAATTGGAGAATATAACCTAAGTTAAATAATCCAGAAGCTTGGCATGTTATTGCGTATAGTATCAACCTGTCTTTCTTTTCGATAATGCATCCATAAATAAATTTAGAGGGGAAGAGCTTTGTTTGTTAGGTTTGTTAATGGATAGTAGAGATTAAAGTAAAAGAGACCTATTTATTTAACTAAACCAAAGTAAGGATGAAGATTGGGATTAACAGAGCTTTTTAGTTATCTACGGTTGATAATCTTCAATGCTGTAATTGGATGACAATTCTACGATTAATTCGCAAATCCATATCTTGTGGTAGAGAAGGATCCCTTAACCAGTTTCTCTCATTGATTTTTCATTCGAATTAACTTTCTGTTTTGTTATTCTTTGTTTGCATTATTATTTCACTTAGTTAATCAATCAACAAAACCCCCCATTTGTTATGTTGTGGCTGTAAAATAACAAATTCAATTAGAATCAATCATCGTGGGAACGATATTGATGCGTTCGAAACTAGCAAGTATACTAGTCGCACAAGTAATAAAGTGATAAGTAAGATATCGTTCCCACGAGGATTGATTCTAATTGAATTTGTTATTTTACAGCCACAACAGAACAAATGGGGGGTCTTGTTGAT
>SNVD02005446.1:0-22859 GCA_013180625.2 Boswellia sacra
GTAACAGCTGAAACGCTTCTATGAGTCGGGGATTTGCTTCCCATCCAGTTTTCTTATAAACTGGCAAACAGGGTCGTTTTTAGTCAGATTCCCTAGACAATAACACTGCAATTCATAACGAAATTGTGTCCATAGATTAAGCAATTCACGCTGAACAAGTCCACAAGAATGTGACTCGAGAGTTAACAAAGCATTATCCAGCGACTCATTACTCAAACCATTCTTAATAAATGAAAGTTTATCTTCTCTATTCCTGGACGCAAAACCTAATGAACGACAAGTCTGGTTACAATTCCATCTAGCACATTTATAACATACTTGTAACCTTTTCGCTCTTCGTCTCTTGGCGTAGTAGCTTTTTCCTAGACCAGGCATGTATTTTGCGAGATTAATGTCCGGCTCACCGGACAATCTCACCTTGGCTTCGATAAGCCATCGGATATCCGCAGGCAAATTTAGGAGCATCAATGCCCAAAGTCTAGTCATCCGTACTTTATAAATTTTAAACACAGCTTTTTGAGGAAGTGAAGGAAAATATTTACGAAGGTTCAATAGAAAGATATCAGCATCCATTAAAGAGGAGAAAATGAGAGATATTACCGATAATGCGATTGAGTTTGTTCTTCTCCCAGATATGCACGTTTCAAACCTTCGAGCAATGACTTCAGCTCCCGTTTGGATGTTTCCTCAATCTGTTGCACAAATGAATTCGAAGTACGGAATAATCAAATTAAACAAAACAAAGGAAAGAAAAGAGCAGAAATGAAACTAAAGGCACATAAAAGAGATAACAACACGATAGCAAACAAAAGTAAAAAAACAAGTTAAAAAATATAAAAACAAATAAGACAGATGGCAAAGAGAGATAAAACCTGGTCAATTTGATGGTCTAAGAAAGGAATCTCCTCGAGAAGACAGAAATTGATCATTATTACCTCATTTTATTTTTCTTTTCTTCTTTTTTTTTATTTTTCAAAAACATTTGGTTGCCTCCCAATAAGCGCTTGGTTTAACGTCCTCAGCCCGACGTTGGTTCCATCATGGGAGGATCCAATCTTCGATGTGCTTCACTAGTGGGCTTGGATCCTTCTTTCCATAAGAAATGGTGCATGCCTATGGCTGGGCCTTGGATGTTAGCAATTGTCCACCCAATAGCTGTTTTGTGGTTTGTAAGTATTCGGACGAGTTTCTCTTCTTGTATTCGTGCAAGGCCCATTTTCATTGTAATTGACAATGTACCATTCTCACCCAAGAATCCATGATTCAAATGATCTGGAAGTGACTTAAGCTCCACGGTTTTGGCCTTCATCACAGAAGAGAATTTCTCATTAGATAAAGACAATTCATATACGAAACATCATACCTTCCCACCCCCACCCCACCCAGCTTAATGTTTATGGCTATAGTCTCATCTAAGCTTGCCAGAGCTTCGTTCACTTCTTTAGACACTTGTATCAAAATTCTTGATTCCTTAGAATTTTCTGTCCCTATGTGCTCACTAATAGCTACATCCAATCCATTCTTGCAAGTTAACTCAAAACATTGTTGTGACAGAGAATCAGTAACTTCAACTACAAAAACAGAATATAAGTCACTAGGGTACCTCATTGCCTCAAAAATATTGAAACGGATCACCTTGCCATCAAACACTATGGTGAGAGTGCCATCATGAACATCAATCTTGGTTCTAGTAGTTTTCGAGAATGGTCTCTCTATAAGAATCGGTGTTGGATTAGGAGATGTCTCATCCTCTATTTCAAGAACATAAAAGTCTACTGAGAAAAGCAATTGATTCATCTGCACAAGCACATCTTCCACAGCTCTTTTGGTATATGCATTAAAACGATCAGCAATTTGAATGGTAATACCAATTTCCGCAAAAGGTCCAAGATTTAAAGAAGCATAAATAGAATATGGCAAGATGTTAATAGATGCTTCTAAATCTAACATAACTCTTTCAAACTTGGTTTTACCAATGTTGCATGGCATGGTGAACGTACCTGGATCTTTGCACATTGGAGGAATTTTCCTTTGCAATACAGCTGAAACATCTTCCCCCACACTTACTTTCTCATTTCTTTTTAACGTTCTTTTGCTGGTGCATAACTCCTTGAGACATTTTGTATAATGAGGTACTTGCTCGATAGCATCCAGAAGTGGTATATTTACCTCGATTTTGTGAGAAGTTTCCAGGATTTCTTTTTCTTGTTCCTCCTTCGATTTTGCAAATCTACTAGGAAAAAGTGGAGGAGAAACATATGAAGGAATGAGAGTTATAGGATTTACCTGAGAAGTCAGTGTTTTATTCATGGTGGAAGTGGTGTCATCTCCTTCATCAGTTTGTGATTTCTTTGGTAGGACATCTAATTGCTCTTCATCTTGCAAAGTTATCGCACAAGAATTCTCTCTTGGATTGATGACCGTTTGACAAGAGAATTCTTCTAAGCCTTGGCCCTCGAATTTGCTCATGCTAGTAGCCAATTGTCCCATTTGATTTGCCAGGTTTTGGACACTTGCCCCAGTTTCCTGCTGGAATTGCATTGTGTTAGTGGCAAGTGCATTAACAATATCCTGGAGTGACATACCTGAGTTTTCTAAAGCTGGTTGTGGTGCTGGTTGTGGCATTGGTGGTGGTTGCATTTGAAATGGTTGCTGCACTCTAGGTTGATTGAAACCTTATGGCCGATTTGGTATCACATTTGGAGTGATTGGTTGATGATTCCAGTAACTGAAATTATGTTGATCTTCCCATCCAGCATTGTAAGTGCTAGAGAAAGGATCATACCATTGCCTCGTTTGTCCTGGAACTCCACCCATGGCATTGGCTTGTTCCATATATTCTTCTTGTAAAGTTGGATACATGTCGATTGGATGCTCCATCGTAGAATATATCCCACATTCATAAGATTTTTGCATATCTCCTACAGCCGTGTTTTCCACAAGAGAGGTTAGCTCAGAAAGTTGTTGTTCAATGTTCGGAGTGCTTACCTCATTTACTCTCCATGGTACTTGTGGCTCAAATCCGCTACTGAATTGATAGAAGTTTACTGCCATGTTGTCTAAACACAAACAATCAGAAAAGAAAAACAAAGAAAATATGAATGAACAATGAAAACAAAATAACAAATCGATTAGAAAATCAATCCCCGGCAACGGAGCCAAAAACTTGATGCTTTCGAAACTAGCAAGTATACTAGTCGCACAAGTAATAAAGTGATGAGTAAGATATCGTTCCCACGAGGATTGATTCTATTGAATTTGTTATTCGAAAGCAACAATAAACTAAATGAGGGGGGTTTTGTTGATTGATTAACTTGATGAAATATTAATGCAAGTAAAGAATAACACAATGCAAATTAAAACAGATTGAAAAATCAATGAGAAAAACCTGGTTAAGGGATCCTTCTCTACCACAAGATATGGATTTGCAAATTTATTGTAGAATTGTCATCAAATTACACCATTGAAATTATCAACCGTAGATAACAACAAGCTCTGTTATCCCAATCTTTCCTTACTTTGTTGTTAAATAAAAAAGGCTCTTTATTTAATCTCTATCCATCAAACAACCTAGAACAAGCTCTCTAAATTTAATTCAATGGATGCATTACGATAAGAAAGATAGGTTGATCTAAGCAATAAACACACAAGCTCGGATTATTTAACTTAGGTTGTATTCTCCATTGCAATCTCTGATCACAATTTTGCTACTAAGGATTAGAAATTCAAGACAATTATGGATCAAGATTTCTAGTCTAGCAATAGACAACAACCAGATTATATTCAGTTGGCCATTCGAAATACAATCCAGCGAGCAATCATAAGCATTAGATATAGGAAAATACAAGCAACTTCAATTAGAGAATTTGATAACAACTTCTTGCACAATCAACTTACAAAAACCATATCAGGGGCTTTGAAATCACCCTCAACCAATTCAGATTCAGTTACACATGTTTAAGAACGTGGTAAATACAATACAACATGGAGACATTCCAGAAAATGAAAGGGAAGGGAAAAACTGAGCAAATTTGATGTAAGTCTCTTTGGATTGTAGTTCTTCCTCTTTCCAAGCTTCCTTTCTCCTTCAAGAACTCCAAGAGATGAAAGAATTCCAGAGCTGCAGCCTCCACCACGTTCTCCCCTCTTCAAGTTATGAAATAAAACCCTAAAATGTGTTTTAAATACTCTGCTACAGTAACGTGCTACAGTGTCCCGTATTGTACATGCTACAGTGATGTGTGGAATTACATTTCTACACTTCTTACACTGTTTTGATTACAACTTTTGGTACACTGAATGGATTCATACACCGTAAATTTCTCCAAAAAGTAGACTTCAAGAGCTTTTCAACGGTATATGATATGTCATCGCGTTCATCGTATATCAATACAATTAAATCCGAGAATATGGTTGACTAGCAGAGGTGAAAATGAAGGGTTTTACTCCATTTTTGTGCAACTTGCTCCAAAACTCCTACAAACATCAAAACCACACAAAAACATCAAAATACCAAGGAATATAGCAAAGAAACATGGACGAATTGATATGAAAATGATATATAAATAGACACTTATCATTAAGGAAACCCCATATTCTGCCATTCTGAGGTTTTTCCACAATGTTTTTTTTTTTCGAATCGAAACTGATAACGACAAAAACACATAACAACTCTAAATTACATAAAACTAAACTTACTCATAAAATAACAAAGTCTAACAAGGCAGCAAACAAAAACAAGTTAGTTAGAATGGGTCTAAAAAGTTTAGAAGTTAGCCTCCTTATTCAGCCATTATGGATTGAAGAGATCCAGAATGCGTTTTAAGAGAACTTGAACTTTTTAAGCCAACACTCTAAAAACCGAGATTAGAAAATATTACTTGGGACGAAAGAAATAACCTGAAAAAGCTCAAAAGAAATAACATGAAAAATCTCAAATAAACACAATAAAAAGAAAGCAAAAAAAAGTGAAGCAAACTAGTAGATAAAGATTACAGACTTAGCGTTAAATCCAGTTTACGCCTTTTATTGCCTTCCGCAAACCAATCTATCCGAGCTATTGTTGGATCAGACGAATAGACGAATGCTTGTAATTTGTCAATTAACTCCCCTGCAGTTGAAGCTGTAACTAGGATTTGCCTTGCCGACTGTGAGATGAAGTTTTTTTCTACTGCTTGATCAAGAAAAGACAACAAACCATCAAAAAAATTATTGACCTTTAACAAACCAATAGGTTTCCGATGGATGTTTAGCTGTGCCCAAGAGGTGATTTGAAATATCTCCTATAATGTACCATAACCACCGGGCAAAGCTATAAATGCATCAGATTTAATGACCATATGTGCAATACGCTCATGCATACTAGAAACCTGTAACTCTTCCCCCATGGTGTTGCCGAGAACTTTGCTCCCTCCCAGGGATGCAGCTGTCGACACACACCCCATTAACCCAAGACTACCCCTTCCATAAATCAAATGAATACCCCTCGCAGCTAATGTCCTACCAAGATCAAGAGCTGCTGTTGTAAACTCTCCATCTTTACCAAATTGCGATCCACAAAATACGCATATATTTTGGATTCGCCGAATTGGTGTTTTCTCCATTTCTACAAGTGCTCTAAACTTGTGTAAGACAATGATGCACGTTAGGTAATATGCTTTTCAAGTGTAAGACAGGTTATAATAATGACATTTCAAAATATGCAGAATGGATATATACACATGCAAAACTCTCAAATTTGACACATGGGAACATAATTTCGGTGGGGGTTGCTCGATGCAGATATATCGCCCGAAAATTTGAAAAAAATGAGGTATGCTTTCGGCGAGATTTGACAAAACCTACACACTTGTCTCCCACGTGAAACATAGAAAATGGACATACACTTTCGGCGGGGTTTGACAAAACCGCCACACTTGTCTCCCACGTGAAGCATAAAAAGTAGAGATATACTTTCAGTGGAGGTTGACAAAACCTCCACACTTGTCTCCCACGTGTACTTATGCCATAGGGTAGTTATATGGTTTGTCAAAAAGAAAACTTGAAATTAAAACAAACAAAATCAATAAACAACAACAACACAAAAACAACATTGATAATCAGATCAAACGAAACAAGAAAAAAAATAAAATTCGACAACAAGAACACGCATTCAAATGTACAAGTAGTTGTGATTGTGGCTCACATCTTCCTCTGGTTTTACGTCTAGTAACGGCTGAAACGCCTTCTATGAGTCGGGATTTGCTTCCCATCCAGTTTTCTTATAAACTGGCAAACAGGGTCATTTTTAGTCAGATTCCCTAGACTATAACACTGCAATTCATCACGAAATTGTGTCCATAAATTAAGTAATTCACGCTGAACAAATCCACAAGAATGTGACTCAAGAGTTAATAAAACATTATCCAGCGACTCATTACTCAGACCATTCTTAATAAATGACAGTTTATCTTCTCTATTTCTGGACACAAAATCTAATGAATGACAAGTCTGGTTACAATTCCATCTAGCACATTTATAACATACTTGTAACCTTTTCGCTCTTCGCCTCTTGGCGTAGTAGCTCTTTCCTAGACCAGGCATGTATTTTGCGAGATAAAAGTCCGGCTCACCGGACAATCTCACCTTGGCTTCGATAAGCCATCGGATATCAGCAGGCACATTTAGGAGCATCAATGCCCAAAGTCTAGTCATCCGTACTTATAAATTTTAAACACAGCATTTTGAGGAAGTGAAGGGAAATATTTACGAAGGTTCGATAGAAAGATATCAGCATCCATTGAAGAGAAGAAAAGGAGAAATATTACCGAAAATGTGATTGAGTCTGTTCTTCTCCAAGATATGCACGTTTCAAACCTTCGGGCAATGGTTTCAGTTCCCGTTTGGGTGTTTCCTCAAGCTGTTGCACAAAAGAATTCGAAGCACAGAATAATCAAATTAAACAAAAGGAAGGAAAAGAAAAGAGCAGAAACGAAACTAAAGACACATAAAAGAGATAACAACACAATAGCAAACAAAAGTAAAAAACAAGTAAAACAAATATAAAAACAAATAAGACAGATGGCAAAGAGAGATAAAACCTGATCAATTTGATGGCCTATGATAGGAATCTCCTCGAGACACAAAAATCAATCATTATTACCTCATTTTATTTTTCTTTTCTTTTTTTTTAATTTATTTTTCAAAAACATTGGGTTCCCTCCCAATAAGCGCTTGGTTTAACGTCCTCAGCCCGACGTTGGTTCCATCATGGGAGGGTCTAATCTTCGTTGTGCTTCTCTAGTGGGCTTGGATCCTTCTTCTAACAAGAATTGGTGCATGCATATGGCTGGGCCTTGGATGTTAGCAATCGTCCACCCAATAGCTATTTTGTGATCTATAAGTATTCGGACGAGTTTCTCTTCTTGTATTCGTGCAAGGCCCATTTCCATTGTAACTGGCAAAGTATCATTCTCACCCAAGAATCCATGATTCAAATGATCTGGCAGTGACTTAAGCTCCAAGGTATTGTTTTTCTTCACAGAAGGAAGAAGTTTCTCATTAGATAAAGTAAATTGAATGTACGAAACATCATACCTATTTGTTGTTATTGCTATGGTCTCATCTAAGCTTGCCACAGCTTTCTCCATATCTTTGGACACTTGTATCAAAATTCCTGACTCATTGGAATTTTTTGTCCCTATATGCTCACTAATAGTTACATCCAATCCATTCTTGCGAGTTAACTCAAAATATTGTTGGGCAAAGAATCAACACGTCAACTCAAAAACAGAATTGTAAGTCACTAGAGTACCTCATTGCCCTCAAAAATATTGAAACATATTGAGCGTTCAAAACTACAAGTATACTAGTCGCACAAGTAATAAAGTGATAAGTAAGATATCGTTCCCACGAGGATTGATTCTAATTGAATTTGTTATTTCCAGCAACAATAAACTAAATGGGGGGTTTTGTTGAATGATTAACTAAATAAAATAAGAATGCAAATGAAGAATAACAAAACAGAAAGTTAATTTGAGTGAAAAATCAATGAGAGAAACATGGTTAAGGGATCCTTCTCTGCCACAAGATATGGATTTGCTAATTAATCATAGAATTGTCATCCAATTACACCATTGAAATTATCTACCGTAGATAACAACAAGCTCTGTTATCCCAATCTTTCCTTACTTTGTTGTTAAATAAAACGGGCTCTTTATTTAATCTTTATCCATTAAATAACCTAAAACAAGCTCTCTAAATTTAATTCAATGGATGCATTACGATAAGAAAGATAGGTTGATCTAAGCAATAAACACACAAGCTCGGAATATTAAACTTAGGTTGTATTCTCCAATTGCAATCTCTGATCACAATTTTGCTACTAAGGATTAGAAATTCAAGACAATTACGGATCAGATTTCTAGTGCTAGCAATAGACAACAACCAGATTATATTCCAGTTGACCATTTCGGATACAATCCACAAGCAATCATAACATTAGATATAGAGAATACAACAGCAACTTCAATTAGAAAATTGGATAACAACTTCTTGCACAATCAACTTACAAAAACCATATCAGGGGCTTTGAAATCACCCTCAACCAATTCAGATTCAGTTACACATGTTTAAGAACGTGGTAAATACAATACAACATGGGGACATTCCAGAAAATGAAAGGGAAGGGAAAAACTTAGCAAATTTGATGTAATTCTCTTTGGATTGTAGTTCTTCCTCTTTCAAGCTTCCTTTCTCCTTCAAGAACTCCAAGAGATGAAAGAATTCCAGAGCTTCAGCCTCCACCACGTTCTCCCCTCTTCAAGTTATCAAAATAAAATCCTAAAATGTGTTTCAATACTCTACTACAGTAACCTGCTACAGTGTCCCGTATTATAATGCTACAGTGATTTGTGGAATTACATTTCTATACTTCTCACACTATTTTTATTACAACTTTTGGTACACTGAATGGATTTATAAACCGTAAATTTCTCCAGAAAATAGACTTCGAGAGCTTTCCAACGGTATATAATATGTCATCGGGTTCATTGTATATCAATAAAATTAAATCCGAGAAGATGGTTGACTAGCAGAGGTGAAAATGAAGGGTTTTACTCCATTTTTGTGCAAGTTGCTCCAAAACTCCTACAAACATCAAACCACACAAAAACATAAAAATACCAAGGAATATAGCAAAGAAACATGGACGAATTGATATGAAAATGATATATAAATAGACACTTATCAAATTCCCCCACACATAGACTTTGCTAGTCCTCGAGCAACTACGACAATATGAAATAAAACTAAACCGAAACAGAATCAACAAAAAATAAAACACACAAATGCTTCATCTTGCAAATAGGCCTCAAAGATTGTACTTAATTATAACCCAAGGAAAACTTCAAATAATGCACTTGATCAAGAATTTTATCTTAAAGATTAGTTTCGCTTCATTTCAATTCCTCAAGTGTGTGTGTGTAGAGCCATTCTCACCTAATCACTTGTAACCCGGATGAGTTTATGCATAAAATTGAATCATATTTAATATTGAAGATGTGTGTATAAATGAACTCCATAGGCTTGCTTTTCAAGTCACTCTCCACTAATGTTGACAAGCACAACACTAAAGATCAAGTAGGGCTTTATTAAGCTTGTAACGTTTGGCTTGGGTGAAGGTATGATAAAAGATAATAATTTGGCTCAAATCACCCACAAACACATAAATCATTCAAGACTATGTAGAGCTCAACCCTATAACACAACTTTATTTCAGTTCATCAGGTTACTCCTCCAAACTTATTTAGAACACAACTTTTTTTTTCCAGAAAACAAAAGGAAACTACACCCCCACACTTTGTTGTTTCCTTCTTTTTAAGAACACTTAAGGGTATAGATCTCTTATTCTTCTTCTTTTGTTCTCTTTTTTTTCTTTTTTTTTAATACACTTCCCCTCCCCCACACTTAAACAACACATTGTCCTCAATGTGTAAGTACGTGGACGATAAGTACAGATTGGCTTTTTTTTTTCTTTTTTCTTTTTTTTTTACAAACACAATAGGACTCACTTGCATTGCTCATGACACATCCCAACGTCCTCTAACTTCCCAAAACCAGAACATAGCTCATAATTTAATTGTGAATGATCTACATGCTCATAGGTAAGGGATAAACTGTTTGGAACACATTCATTTGAGGATAGGAAATCTTTTAGTGAGTTAACAAAGAAAAAGGCTTACAGAGGCTCAAAGGGGTAACTAGGGATCAATTTCTGTCAAGGTTGGCTATTAAGGCTCAAACGGTCCCAAGATGGCCTAAATCATTTCCCCAATGTTGCACAGTCTAGGATTTCGCCTCGAGTGACCATCAAACAAGTTCTAGAATTCATTGAATCTGAAGAAACATTTAAATTACATAAACTTTCTCTAAGTGAACAAATAACTCAGTGATAATAGCTCAGTGCTCAATGTTGCGCAAGGAATCAAAAGCAAAGCGAAAACCAATAAACATTTCAAGCACACAGATCCTGCATCATTTATCATTTTCCAAGAGTTATTCTTAATTCAATCATTATCTTATCATCGACCCACAAAATGCAAGAAAAGAGGTACGTGGCGTTTTTACACCTGAGTCAAGATTGTATATTTCAACAATCCTTAGGACCAGTAGCCCGCAGACTTAAGGTTTCCAGCCTATATACCTTTATTATGAAGAACAAAACAAGAAACAAGACATTTCAAACAACATAAAATAAACAAACTACAGATTTATTTAGAGAGAATGCGTTTCAAGAGTTAAGGAAACCCCATATTCTGCCATTCTCAGGTTTTTTCACAATGTTTTTTTTTTTGAATCGAAACTGATAAAGACAAAAACACACAACAACTCTAAATTACACAACACTAAACTTACTCATAAAATAACAAAGTCCAACAAGCCAGCAAACAAAAACAAGTCAGTTAGAATGGGTCTAAAAATTTTAGAAGTTAGCCTCCTTATTCAGCCATTATGGATTGAAGAGATCCAGAATGCGATTCAAGAGGAATTAAACTTTTTAAGCCACCACTCGAAAAGCCATGATTAGAAAATATTACTTGGGGCGAAAGAAATAACCTGAAAAAAACTCAAAAGAAATGACATGAAAAATCTCAAATAAACACACTAAAAAGAAAGTAAACAAAAACGAAGCAAAGCAATAGATAGAGATTACAGATAGAGCGTTAAATCCAGTCTACGCCTTTTATTGCCTTCTCCAAACCAATCTATCCAAGCCGTTGTTTGGATCAGGCGAATAGACGAATGCTTGTAATTTGTCAATTAACTCCCCTGCAGTTGAAGCTGTAACCAGGATTTGCCTCGCCGACGGTGAGATGACATTTTTTTCTACAGCTTGATCAAGAAAAGACAACAAACCATCAAAAAAATTATTGACATTTAACAAACCAATGGGTTTCCGATGGATGTTTAGCTGTGCCCAAGAGTTGATTTGAAATATCTCCTCTAATGTACCATAACCACCCGGCAAAGCTATAAATGCATCGGACTTAACAACCATATGTGCAATACGCTCATGCATACTAGAGACCTGTAACTCTTCCCCGATTGTGTTGCCTACGATATCTCGTACAGCTAATGGTTTAGGGATAATGCCGATAACTTTGCTCCCTCCTAGGGATACAGCTGTTGACACACACCCCATTAACCCAAGACTACCCCCTCCATAAATCAAATGAATACCCTTCGTAGCTAATGTCCTACCAAGATCAAGAGCTGCTGTTGTAAACTCTCCATCTTTACAAAATTGCGATCCACAAAATACGCATATATTTTGGAATCGCTGAATTGGTGCTTTCTCCATTTCTAAAAGTGCTCTAGACTTGTATAAGACAATGATGAACGTTAGGTATTATGCGATTCAAGTGCAAGACAGGTTATAAAATGACATTTCAAAATATGCAGCATGGATATATAC
Organism: Boswellia sacra; assembly: GCA_013180625.2. Taxonomy (NCBI): domain Eukaryota; kingdom Viridiplantae; phylum Streptophyta; class Magnoliopsida; order Sapindales; family Burseraceae; genus Boswellia; species Boswellia sacra. The sequence continues at coordinate 11,954 of SNVD02005446.1, forward strand.
ACACGTAAAACTCACAAATTTGACACATGGGGACATAATTTCGGTGGGAGTTGCTCGATGCAGATTTATCGCCGCAAGATTTGAAAAAATGAGATATGCTTTCGGCGAGGTTTGACAAAACCTACACACTTGTCTCCCACGTGAAGCATGGAAAATGGACATACACTTTCGGCGGAGTTTGACAAAACCGCCACACTTGTCCCCCACGTGAAGTATTAAAAATGGAGATACACTTTCGGCGGAGGTTGACAAAACCTCCACACTTATCTCCCACGTGAAGCATTAAAAATGGAGATACACTTTCGGTGGAGGTTGACAAAACCTCCACACTTATCTCCCACGTGTACTTATGCCATAGGATAGTCATATGGTTTGTCAAAAGGAAAACTTGAAATTAAAACAAACAAAATCAACAAACAACAATAATACAAAAACAACATTGATAATCAGATCAAACGAAACAAGAAAAAAAGAAATTTGACAACAACAACACACATTCAAATATACAAGTAGTTGTGATTGTGGCTCACATCTTCCTCTGGTTTTACGTCCAGTAACGGCTGAAACGCCTTCTATGAGTCAGGGATTTGCTTCCCATCCAGTTTTCTTATAAACTGGCAAACAAGATCGTTTTTAGTCAGATTCCCTAAACTATAACACTGCAACTCATCACGAAATTGTGTCCATAGATTAAGCAATTCACGCTGAACAAGTCCACAAGAATGTGACTCAAGAGTTAATAAAACATTATCCAGCGACTCATTACTCAGACCATTCTTAATAAATGACAGTTTATCTTCTCTATTTCTGGACACACAACCTAATGAACGACAAGTCTGGTTACAATTCCATCTAGCACATTTATAACATACTTGTAACCTTTTCACTCTTCGCCTCTTGGCGTAGTATCTCTTTCCTAGAGCCAGTGATGCGTTCGAAACGAGCAAGGGTTAATTAAAACTAGTTGAGCTTTCGGAAAGCTAGCAAGTATACTAGTCGCACAAGTAATAAAGTGATAAGTAAGATATCGTTCCCACGAGGATTGATTCTAATTGAATTTGTTATTTCCAGCAACAATAAACTAAACGAATTGATTCTGTTTCGGTTTAGTTTTGTTTCGTATCATTTTAGTTGCTCGAGGACTAGCAAAGTCTAAGTGTGGGGGAATTTGATAGGTGTCTATTTATGCATTACTTTTATATCAATTCGTCCATGTTTCTTTGCTATATTCCTTGGTATTTTTATGTTTTTGTGTGGTTTTGATGTTTGTAGGAGTTTTTGGAGCAACTTGCACAAAAATGGAGTAAAACCCTTCATTTTCACCTCTGCTAGTCAGTGATCTTCTCGGATTTATTGTATTGATATACAATGAACCCGACGACATATTATATACCGTTGGAAAGCTCTCGAAGTCTATTTTCTGGAGAAATTTACGGTTTATAAATCCATTCAGTGTACCAAAAGTTCTAATCAAAACAGTGTGAGATGTATAAAAATATAATTCCACAAGTCACTGTAGCATGTATAATACGGGGCACTGTAGCAATTCACTGTAGCATAATATTTAAACACATTTTAGGGTTTTATTTTGATAACTTGAAGAGGGGAGAACGTGGTGGAGGCTGAAGCTCTGGAATTCCTTCATCTCTTGGAGTTCTTGAAGGAGAAAGGAAGCTTGGAAAGAGGAAGAACTACAATCCAAAGAGAATTACATCAAATTTTGCTAAGTTTTTCCCTTCCCTTTCATTTTCTGGAATGTCTCCATGTTGTATTGTATTTACCACGTTCTTAAACATGTGTAACTGAATCTGAATTGGTTGAGGGTGATTTCAAAGCCCCTGATGTGGTTTTTGTAAGTTGATTGTGTAAGGAATTGTTATCCAATTCTCTAATTGAAGTTGCTTGTATTCTCCCATATTTAATGCTTATGATTGCTTGCTGATTGTATTTGAGTGGACAACTGAATATAATCTGTTTGTGATTTATTGCTAGACTAGAAATCTTGATCCGTAATTGTCTTGAATTTCTAATCATTAGTAGCAAAATTGTGATCAGAGATTACAATTGGAGAATATAACCTAAGTTAAATAATCCGCGCTTGTGTGTTTATTGCTTAGATCAACCTATCTTTCTTATCATAATGCATCCATTGAATTAAACTCAAAGAGCTTGTTCTAGGTTGTTTTATGGATAGAGATTAAATAAAGAGCTTGTTTTATTTAACAACAAAGTAAGGAAAGATTGGGATAACAGAGCTTGTTGGTATCTACGGTTGATAACTTCAATGCTGTAATTGGATTACAATTCTATGTTAATTCACAAATTCATATCTTGTGGCAGAGAATGAACTCTTAACCAATTGTCTCCCATTGATTTTTCATTCAAATTTACTTTCTGTTTTGTTATTCTTTACTTGCATTCTTATTTCATTTAGTAAAGCATTCAACAAAAATCCCCCCCTGTTTTAGTTTATTGTTGCTGGAAATAACAAATTCAATTAGAATCAATCCTCGTGGGAACGATATCTTACTTATCCTTTATTACTTGTGCGACTAGTATACTTGCTAGTTTCGAACGCATCAAGTTTTTGGCGCCGTTGCCGGGGATTGATTTTCTAATCGATTTATTATTTTGTTTTCATTGTTGATTCATATTTTTCTTTGTTTTTCTTTTCTGATTGTTTGTGTTTAGACAATATGGCAGTAAACTTCTATCAATTCAGTAGCGGATTTGAGCCACAAGTACCATGGAGAGTAAATGAGGTAAGCACTCCGAACATTGAACAACAAATTTCTAAGCTAACCTCTCTTGTGGAAAACATGGCTGTAGGAGATATGCAAAAATCTTATGAATGTGGGATATATTCTACGATGGAGCATCCAATCGACATGTATCCAACTTTACAAGAAGAATATATGGAACAAGCCAATGCAATGGGTGGATTTCCATGACAAACGAGGCAATGGTATGATCCTTTCTCTAGCACTTACAATGCTGAATGGGAAGATCAACATAATTTCAGTTACTGGAATCATCAAGCAATCACTCCAAATGTGATACCAAATCGGCCACAAGGTTTCAATCAACCTAGAGTGCAGCAACCTTTTCAAATGCAACCACCACCAATGCCACATCCAGCACCGCAACCAGCTTCACAAAACTCAGGTATGTCTATCCAGGACATTGTTAATGCACTTGCCACTAACACAATGCAATTCCAGCAGGAAACTGGGGCAAGTATCCAAACCTGGCAAATCAAATGGGACAATTGGCCACTAGCATGAGCAAATTCGATGGCCAAGGCTCAGAAGAATTATCTTGTCAAACGATTAATCAATCCAAGAGAGAATTTCTTGTGCGATAACTTTGCCAAAATGAAGAGCAATTAGATGTCCTGCCAAAGAATCAACAAACTGATGAAGGAGATGCACCACTTCCACCATGAACAAAACACTGACTTCTCAGGTAAATCCTATAACTCCCATTCCTTCATATGTTTCTCCTCCACTTTTTCCTAGTAAATTTGCACAATCGAAGGAGAAACAAGAACAAGAAATCCTGGAAACTTCTCACAAAATCGAGGTAAATATATCACTTCTGGATGCTATTGAGCAAGTACCTCGTTGTACAAATTTCTCAAGGAGTTATGCACCAACAAGAGAAAGTTGAAGGGAAATGAGAAAGTAAGTGTGGGGAAAAATGTTTCAGCTGTATTGCAACGAAAAATTCCTCCAAAATGCAAAGATCCAGGTACGTTCATCATTCCATGCACCATTAGTAATACCAAGTTTGAAAGAGCTATATTAGATTTAGGAGCATCTATTAATGTCATGCCATATTCTATTTATGCTTCTTTAAATCTTGGACCTTTTGCGAAAACTGGTATTACCATTCAGTTTGCTGATCATTTTAATGCATATCGCAAAAGAGTTGTGGAAGATGTGCTTGTGCAGGTGAATCAATTGGTTTTTCCAGCAGACTTCTATGTCCTTAAAATAGAGGATGAGACATCTCCTAATCCAACACCGATTCTTTTAGGGAGGCCATTCTCGAAAACTGCTAGAATCAAGATTGATGTTCATTATGGCACTTTGACCATAGAGTTTGATGGCAAGGTGATATGTTTTAATATTTTTGAGGAAATGAGGTACTCTAATGACTTACATTCTGTTTTTGCAGTTGACGTTATTGATTATTTGCCACAACAATGTTTTGAGTTAACTCGCAAGAATGGAGTGGATGTTGCTATTAGTGAACACATAAGGATAGAAAGTTTCAAAGAACCAAGAAAGCTGATACAAGTGTCTAAAGAAGTGCAGGAAGCTGTGACAAGCTTGGATGAGACTATAGCTATCACCACAAATAGGTATGATGTTTCGTACATTGAATTGCTTTTATCTAATGAGAAACTTCTTCCTTCTGTGATGAAAAGCAATACCTTGGAGCTTAAGTCACTTCCAGATCATTTGAATTATGGATTCTTGGGTGAGAATGATACTTTGCGAGTTACAATGGAAATGGGCCTTGCACGAATACAAGAAGATAACCTCGTCCGAATACTTACAGATCACAAAATAGCTATTGAGTGGACAATTGTTGAAATCCAAGGCCCATCCATATGCATTGACCGTATCTTGTTAGAAGAGGGATCCAAGCCTATTAGAGAAGCACAATAGAAATTGGATCCTCCCATGATGGAACCAACGTCGGCTGAGGACGTTAAACCAAGCGCTTATTGGGAGGCAACCCAATGTTTTTGAAAAATAAAAAAAAAAGAAGAAAAGAAAAATAAAATGAGGTAATAATGATCGATTTTTGTGTCTCGAGGAGATTTCTTTCATAGGCCATCAAATTGATCAGGTTTTATCTCTCTTTGCCATCTGTCTCATTTGTTTTTATATTTTTACTTGTTTTTTTACTTTTGTTTGCTATTGTGTTGTTATCTCTTTTATGTGTCTTTAGTTTCGTTTCTTCTCTTTTCTTTTATTTTCTTTTGTTTAATTTGATTACTCTGTGCTTTGAGCTCATTTGTGCAGCAGCTGGTGGAAACATCCAAATGGAAGTTGAAGTCATTCGCCAAAGGTTTGAAACGTGCATATCTTGGAGAAAAACAAACCCGATCGCATTATCGGTAATATCTCTTCTTTTCTCCTCTTCATGGATGCCGATATCTTTCTGTCGAACCTTCGTAAATATTTCCCTTCACTTCCTCAAAATGCTGTGTTTAAAAATTATAAAGTACGGATGACTAGACTTTGGGCATTGATGCTCCTAAATGTGCCTGCTGATATCCGATGGCTTATCGAAGCCAAGGTGAGATTGTCCTGTGAGCCGGACATTAATCTCGCAAAATACATGCCTGGTCTAGGAAAGAGCTACTACGCTAAGAGGCGAAGAGCGAAGAGGTTACAAGTATGCTATAAATGAGCTGATACCGGATCTTCGAGATATGGCTTTGATAATAATCTGATATCGGGCTGCTGGATTGTATTAGATGAGGATAGGATCTTCAAGTTGATTATCAACTCAACCAATGGCTGGAACAAATAAAATGGAACCTAATAAATACTCTTTGAAAGGGATAACAAGCTCACCACCAAAGTAAACACCAATGGGATACAGATAATTCACCATCCAAGGATGTAAACCAAGGATACAGGGCTTAAACTAACTCACCACTCTATGGAATCCACCAAGAGATACAGAGTTAAGAAGAAATCAGTATAAACACTGAAATTTCACTCAAATTCGAATTCCAAACTTCACTCCCTTGAATACACAATGATGCGTTCGAAACTAGCAAGTATACTAGTCGCACAAGTAATAAAGTGATGAGTGAGATATCGTTCCCACGAGGATTGATTCTAATTAAATTTGTTATTTTTCAGCGACAATAAACTAAATATGTGGGGTTTTGTTGAATGATTAATTAAACTGAATACGAAGGCAAATAAAGAACAACACAACACAATATTAAATGAATTGAAAATTCAATGAGAGACACTTGGTTAAGGGTTCTTTCTCTGCCACAAGATATGAATTTGTGACTTAACATAGAATTGTAATCTAATTACAGCATTGAAGTTATCAACCGTAGATAACAACAAGCTCTGTTATCCCAATCTTTCCTTACTTTGTTGTTAAATAAAACAAGCTCTTTATTTAATCTATATCCATTAAACAACCTAGAACAAGCTCTCTAAGTTTAATTCAATAGAAGCATTACGCTGAGAAAGATAGGTTGATCTAAGCAATAATCACACAAGTTCGGATTATTTAACCTAGGTTGTATTTTCCAATTGCAATCTCTGATCACAATTTTGCTACTAATGATTGGAAATTCATGACAATTACGGATCAAGATTTCTAATCTAGCGATAGACAACAACAGATTATATTCAGTTGGCCATTCCAAATACAATCAGTAAGCAATCATAAGCATTAGATATGGGAAAATACAAGCAACTTCAATTAGAGAATTGGATAACAATTTCTTACACAATCACCTCACAAAATCCATATCAAGGGCTTTGAAATCACCCTCAACCAATTCAGATTTAGTTACACATATTCAATCAGAATAACACATACAATACAGAGAAATTCCAGAATTGAAAAGGAAAGAAAGAACTTAGCAAATTCTTTGAAAATCTTCTTTGTAGATGAATCTTCTTGGAATTGTAGTTCCTCCTCTTTCAAATCTTCTTTCTCCTTCAAGAACTCCAAGGGATGAGAGAAATCCAGAAATGCAGCCTCCTCCCACGTTTTCCCTTCTTCAAGTCATGAAAATAAAACCCTAAAATGTGTTTGAATACTCTGCTACAGTGACTTGCTACAGTGCCCCGTATTATACATGCTACAGTGCTTGTGGAATTATATTTCTATACATCTCACACTGTTTTGATCACAACTTTTGGTATACTGAATGGATTTATAAACCGTAAATTTCTCCAGAAAATAGACTTCGAGAGCTTTCCAACGGTATATAATATGTCGTCGGGTTCATTGTAATCAATACAATTAAATCCGAGAAGATCACTGACTAGCAGAGGTGAAAATGAAGGGTTTTACTCCATTTTTGTGCAAGTTGCTTCAAAACTCCTACAAACATCAAAACCACACAAAAACATAAAAATACCAAGGAATATAGCAAAGAACATGGACGAATTGATATGAAAATGATATATAAATAGACACTTATCAAATTCCCCCACACTTAGACTTTTCTAGTCCTAGAGCAACTACGACAATATGAAATAAAACTAAACCGAAACAGAATCAACAAAAAATTAAAACACACAAATGCTTCATCTTGCAAATAGGCCTCAAAGATTGTACTTATTTATAACCCAAGGAAAACTTCAAAATAATGCACTTGATCAAGAATTTTATCTCAAAGATTAGTTTCGCTTCATTTCAATTCCTCAAGTGTGGGTGTGTGTAGAGCCATTCTCACCTAATCACTTGTAACCCGGATGAGTTTATGCATAAAAATGAATCATATTGTATATTGAAGATGTGTGTATAAATGAACTCCATAGGCCTGCTTTTCAAGTCACTCTCCACTAATGTAGACATGCACAACACCAAGGATCAAGTAGGACTTTATTAAGCTTGTAACGTTTGGCTTGGGTGAAAGTATGATAAAGGATAATAATTAGGCTCAAATCACCCACAAACACATAAAATCATTCAATATTATTTGGAGCTCAAGCCCATGACATAAAAAATTCATTCTTATTCATCAAATGACTCTCCCAAACTTATTCAGAACACTCGAACTCTCTTTTTTTTTCTTTTTTTTCTTTTTTCTTTTTTTTTTTGCACAAAAGAAAAGAAAACTACACCCCCACACTTTTGTTGTTTCATTCTTTTTAAGAACACTTAAGGGTATAGATCTCTTATTCTTCTTCTTTTTTTCTTTTTTTTCTTCTTTTTTTTATTACACTTCCCCTCCCCCACACTTTAAACAATACATTGTCCTCAATGTTTAAGTACGTGGAAGATAAGTACAGATTTTTTTTCTCTTTTTTTTTTTAACAAACATAATAAAACTCACTTGCGTTGCTCATGGCATAATCCAACCTCCTCTAACTTCCCAAAACCAGAACATAGCTCAAAATGTAATTGCAAATGATTTACATGCTCATAGGCAAGGGATAAACTGTTTGGAACAAATTCAATTGAGATTAGGAAATCTTTTAGTGAGTTAACAAAGAAAAAGGTTTACAGAGGCTCAAAGGGGTAACTAGGGATCAATTTTAGTCAAGGTTGGCTCGTAAGGCTCAAACGGTCCAAAGATGGCCTAAATCATTTCCCTAATGTTGCACAGTCTAGGATTTCGCCTCGAGTGACCATCAAACAAGTTCTAGAATTCGTTGAAATCTGGAGAAACACTTAAATTACATAAACTTTCTCTAAGTAAACAAATAACTCAGTGATAATGGCTCGGTGCTCAATTTTGTGCAAGGAATCAAAGGTAAAGCAAAACTAATTAACATTTCAAGCTCAAAGATCCATGCATCATTTATCATTTTCCAAGAGTTATTCTTAATTCAATCATTAACTTATCATCGACCCAAAAAATGCAAGAAAAGAGGTACGTGGCGTTGTTACACCTGAGTCAAGATTGTATATTTCAACAATCCTTAGGACAGTAGCCCGCAGACTTAAGGTTTCCAGCCTATATACCTTTATTATGAAGAACAAAACAAGAAACAAGACACTTCAAACAACATAAAATAAACAAACTACAGATTTATTTAGAGAGAATGCGTTTCAAGAGTTAAGAAAATCCCATATTCTGCCATTCTCAGGTTTTTCCACAATGTTTTTTTTTTCGAATCGAAACTGATAAAGACAAAAACACACAACAACTAGAAATTACATAAAACTAAACTCACTCATAAAATAACAAATTTCAACAAGTCAGCAAACAAAAACAAGTTAGTTAGAATGGGTCTAAAAAGTTTAGAAGTTAGCCTCCTTATTCAGCCATTATGGATTGAAGAGATCCAGAATGCGTTTCAAGAGAACTTGAACTTTTTAAGCCACCACTCTAAAAACCGAGATTAGACAATATTACCTGGGACGAAAGAAATAACCTGAAAAAGCTCAAAAGAAACGACATGAAAAATCTCAAATAAACACACTAAAAAGAAAAGCAAACAAAAACGAAGCAAACCAGCAAATAGAGATTACAGATGGAGGGTTAAATCCAGTTGACGCCTTTTGTTGCCTTCTCCAAACCAATTTATCCGAGCCATTGTTGGATCAGGTGAATAGACGAATTCTTGTAGTTTGTCAATTAACTCTCCTGCAGTTGAAGCTGTAACCAGCATTTGCCTTGCTGACGGTGAGATGAAATTTTTGTCTACAGCTTGATCAAGAAGGACAACAAACCATCAAAAAAATTATTAACATTTAACAAACCAATGGGTTTCCGATGGATGTTTAGCTGTGCCCAAGAGGTGATTTGAAATATCTCCTCTAAGGTACCATAACCATCCGGCAAAGCTATAAATGCATCGGACTTAACAACCATATGTGCAATACGCTCATGCATACTAGAGACCTGTAACTCTTCCCCGATTGTGTTGCCTACGATATCTCGTACAGCTAATGGTTTAGGGATAATGCCGAGAACTTTGCTCCCTCCTAGGGATGCAGCTGTTGACACACACCCCATTAACCCAAGACTACCCCATCCATAAATCAAATTAATACCCCTCGCAGCTAATGTCCTACCAAGATCAAGAGCTGCCGTGGTAAACTCTCCATCTTTAACAAATTGCGATCCGCAAAATACGCATATATTGCGGAATCGCCGAATTGGTGTTTTCTCCATTTCTACAAGTGCTCTAATCTTGTGTAATACACGTTAGATATTATGCTTTTCAATTGCAAGACAGGTTATGGAATGACATATGAAAATATGCAGAATGTATATATACACCCATAAAACTCTCAATTTTGACACATGGGGACATACTTTCGGTGGGGGTTGCTCGATGCAGATTTATCGCCCCAAGATTTGAAAAAATGAGATATGCTTTCGGCGAGGTTTGACAAAACCTACACACTTGTCTCCACGTGAAGCATGGAAAATGGAGATACACTTTCGGTGGAGGTTGACAAAACCTCCACACTTGTCTCCCACGTGTACTTATGCCATAGGGTAGTCATATGGTTTGTCAAAAAGAAAACTTGAAATTAAAACAAACAAAATCAACAAACAACAATAACACAAAAACAACATTGATAATCAGATCAAACGAAACAAGAAAAAAAAATTTCTACAACAACAACACACATTCAAATATACAAGTAGTTGTGATTGTGGCTCACATCTTCCTCTGGTTTAACGTCCAGAAACGGCTGAAACGCCTTCTATGAGTCGGGGATTTGCTTCCCATCCAGTTTTCTTATAAACTGGCAAACCTGGTCGTTTTTAGTCAGATTCCCTAGACTATAACACTGCAATTCATCACGAAATTGTGTCCATAGATTAAGCAATTCACGCTGAACAAGTCCACAAAAATGTGACTCGAGAGTTAACAAAACATTATCCAGCGACTCATTACTCAAACCATTCTTAATAAATGAAAGTTTATCTTCTCTATTCCTGGACTCAAAACCTAATGAACGACAAGTCTGGTTACAATCCCATCTAGCACATTTATAACATACTTGTAACCTTTTCGCTCTTCGCCTCTTGGCGTAGTAGCTCTTTCCTAACCCAGGCATGTATTTTGCGAGATTAATGTCCGGCTCACCGGACAATCTCACCTTGGCTTCGATAAGCCATCGGATATCAGCAGGCACATTTAGGAGCATCAACGCCCAAAGTCTAGTCATCCGTACTTTATAAATTTTAAACACACATTTTGAGGAAGTGAAGGGAAAT